>JAFVLL020041909.1:0-10265 GCA_021397915.2 Tor tambroides
CAGTGTCCATGCTGTCTGATTAGGTAATGTTGCCAGACATCTGTTGGCATGTGACAAAAAGCCTAATGCTGTAATAAATAATCATCATCAAATAGCAAATGGTAAAAACTACATCTGTAGACATGTAACTGAGTTTTCTATATAAAAAAAGGTTTATTCACAACGCAGTTTTTTCTGCATCTCTTGATTTATACATGGCTTATGGGGGTGGAAATGGTGTTGGGAAGGGGTTTGCAGGCACTTGAAGAGGACCTTAGTGAGAACAGCTGGAGCAGGGCTGGAGACCGTTCTCATTGCACGCTGTGCACTTCAGGGCTTTGAAGGAGTCGGTGAAGCAGTTGCGAAACACAGACATTTTGCTGCCATGGCACAGAGGGCACGGGACAAAGGCAAATCCCCCACACGTCTGGCATGTGTCAGGGTGCTGAACCCTCTAACATTAGACAGAAAGACAGAGAGAAATGTGAGTGGATTTGAAGGATTTTTTTTTTTTTAATATAAAATAAGACAAATGCAAGCTTGACTGTATCTATTATTTTGTTCTGTTCTGCACATTGTTTATGTAAATACACAATAATTATTTGAGCTTGCTATTATTAGTACTTATATTATTTTATTTATTTATTTATTTTGGAAATCATTTGCAATTATTGATGGGACGCAATCTGTAAAATGTCAACCCGATCACAGGAAGACCTAACTATTTTACATAGTGGCGATTTCATATGAATGTATACAATGTGAATCGTACAAAAATGTACAATTTTTAGAAAAATGCAAGCATGAAGGTCCACTCCTAAACCGTATGAGATTGCATGAATTCATATGAATTTGCCAAAATGTAAAATAGTTACAAAATTGCCATGAGATTGTGTTGAAAATGTTGACATTCACTGTTTGAGAAACCACTGTATAGCAAATTGTGACTGCCAAATGCATAAATGTAATGTAAATAATATTAATCACTAATATATAATGTAGTCTATGTGTAAAGAACTATAATGAACTGTAATAATAAACGTTTCTTCTCATAAGTGGTTCTATTTTCTTTTACAAAATACTCACTTCACTCTCTTTGACTTCACTTGAGCAATTGGAACCAAAAGGTAAAAATGTATCTTTTTATGTAGACTATTGGTTTATACTACACTTAAAAATTAATGTTCTTTATTGACATTTATAGTTCCATGAAAAAACTTGGTAACACTTTATTTTAAGGTGTCCTTGTTACACACGTTACATGTACTTACTATTATAATAACAATAAATTATGAATAGTTACATGCAAGTAACCCTAAGACTATGTAGTTACTTAATATTACACAGTACTTAAATGTATAATTACACTGTAAAAAGGACACCTTAGAATGTAACCAGAAACTTTAACATCCATGGAACATTTTCGATGCACAAAAACTTCTTTACAGTGAAAAAGTGTTCTTCTCATTATTAAAATGTTCTTCACAATAAGAAAAAAAAAATGTTTCTTTTAAAAACTGTTCACCCAAATGGTTCTTCTATGGCACTGCTGTAAAAAGCCCCTTATGGAACCTTTATTTTAGAGTAAAATATCAATATTTACCTCTATTTTGGTGAGGAGATCCTGAAGCTCCCCTAATTCATTCATTGCAAGTATTTTCTCTGCACCCTGAATGTGCAAAATGTTTAAATCATTATTCAGATTTCAAGCATTAGCATAATGACGTTCAGTATGGAGTGAATTTTGAAACCTATGTGGAGCAATAGTGTGAACACTGACCCCTAAATAGTGTCCATCAATGAAGACCACAGGCAGTGAGGGAGGTTCACCCACTCGCTTACAGCGTGTCTCCAGTTCCTTCCCATATTCACTGTCCAAAGCGATGTTCTTCTCTATGAACTTCACCCTGTGGTTCTGAAAGATCTTTCGGACCAGCTCACATCGCTCAGATGTAGTCCTGACCACTCGAAAACTGGTGGTGTAGATTACAATTCGCCTGAACTCTAGAGTCAGTTCTGGCTGAGAGGGCCAAAGAAAACATAGAAGTCTGCCGTTAGACAAGAGAGGCTCTCTTTCACAGTATTCAATCTAATCATGACACGTCTTACTGAGTAAGCAAATGAATTTGCAACAAAACTTTCAGAAATAAGAACAAATCAGTTTAATATACTTAATTTTAAAAGTGTGTTTTTGCTATAATTGAAAAGCATAATTTTATGCATTCTAAGCCTGTACAAGGTTTGCAGCAGCTTTTGCAGGTAACATGAGGCAGCAGGCATCATCTATTGATTTTGTGAATCACTGTTCTTGAGACTGACCTTCAGCATCCTTTCTTAGAAGAGCAGCTCTCATGAAGTGTGAAGGTGTTTTTCTTAGCAAAGAACAAAAATAGACTCAACCTTCACACATTTTGAAGTGAGACAAGAGAATGGACTTCTCTAATGCAGAGAATGGCTTCTCTAATTCTCTAATGCAACTGTAGCATTTATCTACTACATTATGGTTTGATTGATGCGGTCATACAAGCAATGTTTCTAGTTCAGGAAACTTGTACTAATCCTCAAATTCCAATAAGAACACAACTGCAAGCCTATAGTGCAAATACTGTAGCACTGTAAGCCAGGCATTAACATGAGTCAGCTGTTAAGATTAAAGTATGAAGTGCCAGTAAAACCTGCAGTAATGCAATTATTGTGCACTTATTGTCAGACTAATGATTCTCACCATCCTAATCTGACATCAAACAGCAGCTCATAAAAAGTTTATATATTTGTAATATTGATATACTGAAACATGCTGACAAAGGTGGTGATGATGGATTTTTAGGTTGATGAATTTGAAAAATGCATACGAAGATTTCGAACTCACTGTGCAAGGACCTTCAGAGTAACTGTCGAGAGTAAATCTTAAGGTCCTTGTACACTTAAAAACCGAAATTTTCGTATGCGTTTTTTCGTATTCGTCCCGATTCAAATTTTTTTTAGGCAGTGCGTAAATGCAATTGACGCAACTTGAGGCTGTATTTATTTTTCAACGTGCAAAAATTTCAGATGAAAATTTTGGACTCGGTGTGCAAGGACCTTAAATTACTCTCGATAATGATGGAGGACGGGACAAGGAGGAGAAGAATTGATGAATAAAGTCATTATTTTTGTTTTCTTTGTGCACAAAAAGCATTCTCATAGCTTCATAAAATTACAGTTGAACCACTGATGTCACATGGACTATTTTAATGATGTATTTACTATGTTTCTGGGCCTGGGAACATTTCAGTTGCATTGCTCTCAATGGAGGGTCAGAAAGCTCTCGGATTTCATCAAAAATACTTTAATTTGTGTTCAAAAGATGAACAAAGTTCATACGGGTTTGGAACAGCATGAGGGTGAGTAATTAATGACAGAATTTTCATTTTTGGGTGAACTAACCCTTTAAAACATTTTTTTTAATTGACTTTTTGAATGTCCAGAGAACATTATAAATAATATTTTAATAACTTAATGGGTACATTAACAAAACGTATCTTGGTTTGCTGAGAAGAAACTTTGCATTTGCAAGTTTTGTGAGTGAATGCACAAGCATCAAAATATAATTATTCCTCCTGTCTCAATCTCTTTGCCCCCTATGGGCTCCGTAGTTGTTTGATAGACGTCATGTATTACATTATTTAAATAATCACCTTATGTGTAGTAGTTTTTATTGGTCCGTCTAATCCCTATTTACCCTCTGTTAAAAAAGGTATAGAGTTACATCTGATATCAGACAAAAGCTGTCAGCAACTTTTTCAGTGCTCAACTACAAAGCAGAGGTCCCGAGAATGCATTAAGATGATGAGCTTAGCCAAAACACTTAAAGAAATGCATCATTAATCTTTAATCGTACAGTGATCTGGCTCAGCGGGACAGCTCGTTTGTCTGGCCGAAGCCTGTGAGAAGAGAACATGTTCTGTAACCAATAGCGGCTGAGGAAAGAGACTCTGACCCTGTTAAGGACACAAAGCTTCCAAGCAGCTGTCAATATTAAAGAAACTCTGGAAATATTAATGTCAGTTTTTCATCAAAGCTAATGTGCCATCCATTGTCGAGATTTTAGATGTTAAAACTGACCCTCAAAGACTTACCCCATTGTTTTTAGCCAAGTTATCAAAGAGTATTTGGCCAGCACTGACTTTGTGCTTGATTCCTCGAACTGTCCCGTTTTTACTGAGGATATTCACTCGTTTGGTACTCAACACTTTGTCTCTTCCTCCTGCAAATATCAGCAATTCATCAGGCTCACTTCCACTGTCATCCAACTCCGACCCCAAGAATCCACACAGGTGTCCGTTCGCCTCCCCGCTGGTGGATGGAGTGCTGGCCCGGTCCGCCTCGGAGCTGCTGGTGCAGTCTGAATCCAGGGAATCTGACGGCCCTTCATCCTTAAACATCTCTTTCAAAACCCGCCCGCTGTTCCCTGAGGCCACCCGGAACCTCACCCTCCTCTGCCTCTTTCCATCCTCCGGTGTCAACAAAGCCTCCTCCATTGCGTCGACTTACATGGTCCACAAAGAAAAGGTGGTTTTAATCCCTCAGTTTCATTGGTGGATGGAAATAATTAGCCCCGGTTTTGCTCCATGATTCCCCTAGAGCCTAGGAACAGAGATCAGACCCAGAAAGAGGTTGATCTGTGAGTTACCATCAGTTTCACCACCAGTGTTCATGTACATATTAATAATGCATGTGGCCTTGCCATGGTTACTGAGGAAACTGACCATGAAGAAACTGATAGTCTTTTTAATAATTCATCATGCCATAGATTTTTCTTTTTTTTTTCCTTTTTCTTTTTTCTTTTTTTTTTTTTTTTGCTGTGAATAGCCTTGACTCATCGACCAAAAGTTTTTTGCAAAAAAAAAAAAGAAAAGAAAAAAGACATTTCTGTCACCATTCACTTACACTTATTTTCCAAAACTGTATGAATAAAACATGATTGGCTTTCATATGGATAAATAATGTACACAATGTTCCACAGGGTTGGTAAATAACTTTTTTTTTTCTTTTTTTTTTTTGCAACTTCAAGATTTGTTTCATACATTTGTGAGCTGAGACAGCATTTTACATACATGATTTGAGAGCGACATTGATTTGCCCTGTAGGGATTTCACCACACTCTAAAAAATGCTGGGTTAAATACAACCCAGTGTGGGTAAAATATGGACAGAACCAGCAATTGGGTTGTTTTGACCCAGCGGTTGGGTTACTATCCAGAAGGTTGGGTTAAATATTTAACCCAACTGCAGGGTCAAAACAACCCAATCGCTGGTTCTGTCCATATTTAACCCAGCATTTTTTAGAGTGCAGCTAGAAGTTCTGGTAAATCTTTTATGATTGCTTGTCAGTAAGATGGAGAGATATTTAATTAGCTACTGTGGTTCTCAATGCATCTTAGAGCTTCTTAATGCACTGCAGTTGCATGCCACTTGGAAGACTGCACTAGGTCTGCATGCATACACGTGCTGTGCTTGAGCATGAGGGGAAATGGAGCTCAGCTCTTATTGGCTGGTATTTGCACCCATCTGCCCTCCAGTGGGGCTGCAGGTAGCATTGCAGCTGCTCTGTTACTACAATGGCACTGCAGAAGTGGACAGAGCCATACTGCATGCCAGCAAGCTCAATAGGCCTACTCACATCTTGCATCACAGTTGATGGAAATGGAATACATTATACATTAACTGGAGCAAAGCCATTTATGGGCTTATTGTCACTTTCTGTCTGTACAGTCTGTACTAGAAAAAGGGTGTTTTTTTAAAGTGAGCATTTTTACAGAAAACAAAAATTACAGATGTATTTCCCCTTTACAAAGATCTTTTTATGTGAAAGTTTTATGGATTTTCATGCATGTTTGTTAGCTATGAAGTCATCTGTTTGTTGACAAAAGTTATTTATTTATTTATGTATTTATTTTACTTGCTAGACAGAGGTACACTGCCATTCAAAAGTTTTGGGTTGTAAGATTTTTGAAAGTCTCTTTCTCTCACCAAGGTTGTATTTATTTGATCATACATTAAAAAATAATTAATAATGTGAAATATTATTACAATTTAATATGCTTATTTGATATGCTCAGTTGATGTTGTTTGTTTGTTTGTTTGTGTGTGTGTGTGTGTGTGTGTGTGTGTGTGTGTGTGTGTGTGTGTGTGTGTGTGTGTGTGTGTGTGTGTGTGTGTGTGTGTGTGTGTGTGTGTGTGTGTCTTTCTGTCTACTGGTATTCCCTACATTATGAGGACCAAATGTCCCCATAATACCACCAGTAAATTTAGTGGAGAATGCTTTTTTTTTTCTTTTTTTTTTTGAGTCTTTATGAGGAAACAGTCTTATAAATGAAGTATGAAAGTATTTTGAAAAATCTACGGTATAAAAACCATTACGCCTATGGAGAGTCCCCGTAAACCACAAAACAAACGTGTGTGTGTGTGTGTGTCTTTCTGTCTACTGGTATTCCCTACATTATGAGGACCAAATGTCCCCATAATACCACCAGTAAATTTAGTGGAGAATGCTTTTTTTTTTCTTTTTTTTTTTGAGTCTTTATGAGGAAACAGTCTTATAAATGAAGTATGAAAGTATTTTGAAAAATCTAAAATAGCAGAAAGTTTGAGGGGTGATGTGAGGAGTAGGGTTTGAGTAAGGGTATAGAAAATACAGATTGTATAGTATAAAAACCATTACGCCTATGGAATGTTTGCACAAAAAATGGAAACCGGTGTGTGTGTGTGTGTGTGTGTGTGTGTGTGTGTGTGTGTGTGTGTGTGTGTGTGTGTGTGTGTGTGTTAGTGTGTTTTCAGGACTCTTTGATGAATCGAAAGGTTTCTAACTGAAATACTTGAAATTTAAATGCTGTCACTTTGGATTAATGCTGAATAAAAGTATTCTTAAATAAATACATGCATAGATAAATATCTTACTGACACCAAACTTTTGAACAGTAATGTATGGAACTGACTAAAGTATGGTCTGTGGCTGTGATGTAAGGCTATTTCAAAGGCAAAACATCACACTCAAACTTCCTCTTTCATCATGAAAAACAGCAGCACAGGAAAGAAAACTCCCATTCATCATCAACCTTTTTCATGGATCTTAAGTGCTGATTACAGTTTTTTAATGCCATCTTCTTTCTGAAGCATCACTAGTACAAATTGACAAAGTTTCGTTAAATAACAGACAAACAAACCTCTGGCGATAGCTTCTTGTGCCCTCTCATTTATCATGCTGATCTGTCAGTTCTTCCCTCAGCCACTCCCCTTAAGGAGTTATCTGAGTTAAACACACAGTCACATCAGATGCTCTTTGCATTTCAAACAGTAGCATGAGAAGAACCAAACGGCTTAACACAAAGACTCAGCATAATTCATCCAGTGAGTTACTGCCTGTATATGCATCCAGTGATTTGCTGGAGCCTGATGAATATTGGACTACATTTCACTTTGAAGTTCAACAAATCATCCGTTTCCAGGCACATGCCAATATACCCATCTATTTTATTCCGGGGCTTTTTCAATTTCTTCAAGATCACAAGACCATGGTGAACCATGACCTGGAGAGCTCATCTAATTTAAATCCACCCTCATAAATGCTATATTGTGTCTCTTTCGTTTCCAATACAGGCTTTTTAAATTACACCCCTGCTTCTCTGTAAAGTCAGTGCCAGTTTTGTGTGCTCCGGTTCTCGGTCAGATCTTTCACTAAATGATGTCACGTCAGAGCTTGTGATTGTCAGTGTCAGTGATCAGTGCTCAAGGCTGATTGTGTCTATTCTTAATGTTCCTGATCAACATCCTTGTTGACATGAAACAACACTGCTAATAAACCAGTCAGGCTGGTTATGGTTACCAGTCAAGCTTGGCATAAGATTGTTTGATAGACTGATATAAGAACATATACTTGACAAAATCATCTAGTAAGGTCTCTTGTTTATGGAGGATTCTTCAATTAGGGGAACTTTTCCAGAATGGTTTGAAAGAAAAACTGCTTTTATTTTATTTATTTTTTTTATTTTATTTTTTTTAACAATAGGTTTAAAGGATATATTTTAACAGTTTTTTATTGTTTATTTTATATGATATATTTTTAAATTTTGTGTTTCTTTAATTGTTTGGAAGTGTGGAAAAGTTCATTTTGAGTTTGTTTTTTTTTTTAATTCTTTTTAAAATTCGCATCTATACTAACTAAGTGTTAAAATCAAAGAAATTCCACTTTGCACTTAAAATTTGTCAGTTACTTTGGTAATTATGTATACAATTTCTTCAATTCATTTTTGATCTCTGTTTTCAGCACAAGCATTTTAGAGAATAATAATCTCCAAGAAAGCAATATTAATGCAATATTTATAAATATTAAGTCAAGGATCACCATGAGTCATGGAGATGATTGAACCAACCCTCCCATCATATAAAGAACAATGCAGATTAATATAATTCCATGTTGTTTATAGTGACTTAAGGAATTAATTTGGCTTAAATCCCATGATTAAATGGAGTATTTCAGGTGATTTATGGTCCAATGAACAAAATAAATGAACTTCAGAGCTTAACAGTGTAATTCATTACCTGTGGCTAAGAGGATTATGGAGAATTGTATGACTGATAAAGAAGTGGTAAATATGGTTTAATATGACTTGTATAATTGAAAAGGTGTTCTCAGGCAATTCAAAATGCGAGGGTTTCACTGATAGTCCTACTCCAGCAGGGGGCAGAGTCTGATCTTACTGATCAATAAATTGCACCAATCTACAGATCGCATTGTTTCATCGTTTAAAAGTGCATTTTATTGCAAAGCTTTTGCACATAAATGAATCCATAACTTTGTAAATACATTTATAATCATGTAAACTCACATATAATGAAACATCCATTCATATTAGTAGTTTAATATGAAACTGATTTAGTTAATATAATGCTTAGTTGATTCAAGGAGGCCACCCTGTCAGATCACAAAAAGTGATACTATAAGACACTGAAACAATGGTAACCTGAGCATCTACATTTTTATATAAGTAAAAAAAATTATTTAACACAATCAACCTAAATACATTCATTTATACCAACAAAACTAATAATTAGCGCTTTTTTAGGTAGAAAATAGCTCTAGCAATTGCAGGTTACCACTTTTTACAGGTATTCAGATTAAGTCAGTAATATTGGCCAGCACATAAGCAATTTAATGACTGTACATTTATTATACAAATAATTATTATACATATATTATACAAAATAATTTGCTTTATTTTATCCAGAGAGTCTCTTTAGGGCCCATAAATTTCCCTTTGCAATATATCTATGTTCAGACAAACAGAGTTTATGAGCAAAATAAACATGCAGGGTGTCTACGCTTTAATTAGATTCCTCAGTCAATATCTGTTAAGACCACTGTCTTTTTTACCCATGCTTTAGTATTCCAGAATCCTCAGCTATTGTTAGCAGATCCATCAATTCTAAGGGGCCTTTCTGGTCGTATGGGCGGATAGGCTACCAGCGCTGCCCAGGACAGATGGTGCCATCCGAATGTTGACTGACAGGTGTTGCTGTTGATACTCTTCGTGACCCTTTCTGAGTCTTTAGTTTGAAGCACAGCCTGTTTTATTCTAGGCTAGTCCATTTTGAACTCGTATTGACACCACCATTTAAACCTATAATCTTGTTCTCAACGCAAAAGAATCAACATGCTATTTATAAATACATGCATGGGCATTGTTGAATATTTCATGGTCCCAGTCACATGCAGTGAGTCTAATCTGTCAATAAGTGTAGATCACACTCATAGCCTGCAGTGAGTTCAGATCTTGTGTGGCCTGAGTGTTCTGATGGAGCAGCCGGCTCATTTATCACAGAGATGGCCTCTGACCACTGCTTTGAGCGCAGAAGATTCTAGGCCTTCTTTGGTGGAGAGTGAGACATTTTATTTTTTTATTGTTTTAATATTTTCTTTTTATTGACTTACAAGTATATAAACAATATAACCACATACATAGTTTTTAACAAAAAGGGGAATTAAACAATAACAAACACAAAGATATTAAATGTTTTTTTAAGAAATATGTCACTCCAAAATGAATATTCTGTCATTGTTTACTCAAAAAGGATGTAAAAGCTTTATAAAAGTGCATAAGAGTCATCGTATGACTCATATATTCAAAGCCTTTTGAAGCCATATACATTAAATTTATGTGAGGAGTTTAAGGGGAAGTAGCCTACATAATGGCGGCCTTTTACTTTTCAGGTGAAATATTCATTTTAGTGCTGTCAAACAATTAATCG
>JAFVLL020041910.1:0-27713 GCA_021397915.2 Tor tambroides
GCGGAGAGTTTTCACGGCTGAGCACCAGTGAATGAGGGCAAAATAAGTTTGCTTAGTGATCTCACACTTTCTCAGAGCTAAAAACACAATTACTTCAAAGCAATCCAAAGGGCACTGACATTCGTGCGCACATGCGAATGCGCACACGTATAACGTAAAGCCTTATTAATGCGCGTCCGCAAACCCACAGGCTTTTGATCTTCTGGCAGCGAGTCTGAGAGTGTTTTGATGTTGTGGACCAGCGTGAGTCCTGCCCAATTGGACTGAGGATCTATCAAAGGTGTCCAGCAATGGGAGGGAACCTCTCTGATCAATGGCTGCCCCTGGCTAGTGAGCCATCTTTAATATTTCAACTGTCTAGGCCTCACAACTCTGTTGAGACGGCTTTACAGAGGCCAGACGTTGCCGCAATCCAATAACCCGCTGAATGCACACGGTCTATCGCAGTTAAGGCTAACAGACCTCCTGCAAGCTACAGATATAAATTTTCTGATAAGATAAAATACCTAAACAGATATATTTTTAAGCTTTTATCTAAAAGTTTTCCATTTCCCACCTACACACCTTGATGCAACCAATACAGGTACACTACCATTCAATAGTCATTTTTTAAAAAGAAATTCATACTTTTATTAAGCAAGGACGCATTAAAGGGTTTTATAATGTTACAAAAGATTCTATTTCAAATGCTGCTCTTTTGAACATACTATTCATCAAAGAATCCTTAAAAAGATATCACTGTTTCCAAAAAAAAATAGTAAAAAGCACAGCTTTCAACACTGAAAATAAGAAATGTTCAACTGAGGATTGGGAAAGTCTATGTAATCTACAATGGGCATCTTCCTGTTCAAGTTGGAGAGAATTTTGCTGGAGAAATACAGTTCGGTTTTTCCTTGCTCCTAAATTTCTAGACAACTTAAATTGTTAGAGACGTTGTGGCTCACAGGATGCTAACCATTTTCACGTATTTTGGGGATGTCCTAATATCAGAAGTTTTTGGAAAGATATGCATAATGTATTAGAAAAGATTTGAAACACTTCAGTTGATTTCAGTTTTGAGGTACTTTACATGGGCAAGATGTCAATGGTTTCCTGGGAAAGGAAAAACAAATATATGTATAGAATAATTCTTGCTTCCAAGTAAAAAAGCTATTACTTGATGCTGGTATATAAACCTAACCTACCACAAATACAGGATTGGATTGACGTTACTTACATTCTGTGTGAATTACCAAAAAGATATTTGTTGACTTTTGGTCCAAATGGATTGAGTATATAACTCCAATTGAATCAAATGTTTGTTTTTTTGTTATAGAACCTATGTTTTATGCTTATTTATAAAAATTGCATCCACATTCCATTTCTTTTGTAAATAGTTTTTGCATAAATGGAAGATAATTTAAAGAGATATATTGATCTGTTATGTTTTCCCTAAGGGAATATATCTGTAAATTGGAAAAATGTCATAAACAGAGCTGATTTTTGACTCTCAATATTTAGTTGTACACATAAATGTACTCAATATTTGGCCATTAATTATATTTAAGTTTGACACAAGGAATATTTAACACTGTAAGGTCAGCACTGCAACGTTCTAAAAGCCGCTAATAGCTTCCTACTAATCTATGCCCTGCAGCATCCCAGTCAACACATCCAGCAGCGTCAACATTCAGCATAACAGTTCTCATTGTTCCATGTGGAATTCTTAAAGCATATATTGGTGTCATTAGTATTCCTTTGAGCTAATGCTGTTTCCCCTCTGTGGGCCCTGCAGAGCAAGGTTAGTACAGAAGCAGGGAGCAAAAACCAAACCTGCCACTTGTGATATGAATGTGTACCACTGCTTCATAAAATCAGCGCTTAGCATAGCATTTTGTCTTTAAACCTTTAAGATCTTTAGAGGTATGTTTACAAAAGCTAATTCCTTTTATATTTGATCAGAGTGAATTGAATGCACGCAAAAAGATGTGCCTAAATCTCCTTAAACCTCATTTTTGGAGGTAAATACTCAGAGCAGTTAGTGATGTCCCACTGGGCGATAACAACAGGTACCAAAAAGGGAAATTAAGAGGAACAGAGAAGCTCCACGGAAGAAAGGAGAAAATTAAAGGGAAGAGGAGAGAAAATTAGACAGCAGAGACGAGCAGGCCCCTCTTGAACAATGCTGTCAGTCTGGGCCTCGGTCCCAGCCTCTAGATGGGAACACAGTGTGTCTGTGCTTGGCTCCAACACTCTGTGAATAAGAACAAGGATTGTGGAGCAAGATGTCAACAGCACATTTGCTAAATGTTCAGCCGTTGTATCACAAATTTTCTTTTCCTTAACTGTTGGATAATGTGCACTAGAAAACGCTGATTTGATAAGTGAAAACTCTTTAAAAATCATTGATACTGTAAAAAGTGCAACACTTTAAAAACACATTAAAAAAGTGGTCTGAAAGCTATTTTACCTGCTCTTTTATGGATAATAGTAGGAAATGATACACAGAGCTATCTTTACACAGAGCTATTATCTTGGAGACGAATATTAGACTGAACAAGAGGAAGAGTGAGATAAAGACATTTTCATAACAAATAAGTTCACTGAATCTAAACCGTATAGAAAGCGAATTTAAAATGTGATGGAAGCCCAGTGAAATCATTCCAAAAGAGCTGTTGCAAATAATGAGAGTTAACATAAGACTAAATACTGATTAACTAAATTATTTCTTTATTTTCCAGGAAAACTTGTATTAAGACTTGTTTTCAGAGAATTTATCTTGAATTAAGTAGATTTTTTTTAATAACCCGAATTCAAATATGTTCTTGCTTTAAGCATAAACCTCAAAAAATTTTGTTATTCAGTATTCATTCTCTGAAAACAAGACTAAATCTTATACAATATTAATATCTTGTGCACTTTTGCTTCTCAATTTTTTTTTGCAGTGATAAGGGCCTCATTACTATTATTACAGAGGATGGATGGTTTCTAGAAAGATATCATGGCAATATAAAAAACAGACTTATATGACTGCTACACATTGATCAGCCAAATGCATATTTGCATTAAACATGAAAAGCTTTCTTTTTAGACTCCCAGACAGTTCAAGAAACACTCATACAATTCAAATTAAGTTATTATAGGGGAAAAAAAACATTCAGTCTGGACATCTTTAGTTACAATGGTATAAGATTAAAGCTATTATGATTCATCACTCTTTTTCTCAGAGGAAATAGAGAGCCGGGGCATGTTTCTGCTGACCTTAAAATGAGCTACAATGCAAAAGAGGCAGGTGCTTTGAGGGCCTCCACATCTCTGTCTTTGTCTTTCTCACTCCGTCTCATGAACAGGGTTTCACAGTAGCCTAATTTCTTTTCAATTACACAAACCTCTGCCGTCTAATAGCTCAAATGTGTGCTATGTTCTTTGAGCTCCTGTATGCACTTGCCTCATGCTGCTATCACAGTTGGGGGAACTCATTGTGACAACTAAATGGATAGCAACAAGGCCTGCATTTCTAACAAACAACAACTAAAGGTTTTGAACCTATTCACTAATATCCAGTTGGCTCCCAATGAACAAATATCAAGATTCACTTAAAGAAACCGTGCACTGCAGTTAAACACTCAGCCTATTGCAGTAATAACAGGTGGTGGCCTTAAGTGGCCACTCTCTTCCTTCCCAAATGCACCCAGGCATAAAGGGCTGACTGGAGGACGGTGAGTGGTCTGGTGCATTGACATTCCCCCATTGTCCAATTTGGAACAAAGAGCAGACGGCTTTCCCTCCCTTAGGGAGGTGTGGAACAATTCCTCCCTTTCTAGCCCCTTATTTGGGGCTGAAACTTATGGATCTTAATTGTATTACTCTGATCCGTATGGAGGAAGTGTAGAGGAGGGGTGAGAAAGCAGAATAGAAATGGAATTTTGATTTAATGAAAGACTGTAATCCCAAAGCTCTCTGGAGATAATTCGCTTTAAGAGTGAACATTATGCCAGTGCGTGGCTAAGAGGATCACGCCTGTTACGCAGAGAGGAGAGAGGGAAAGGGTCAGTTATGAAGGAGAGGGGAAAGAGGGGAGAAGTGAAAGATGAAAAGGAAAAGGATGAAAGGAGACAATAATCAGGCGAAGTTTACGCATAGGATTATCTATAGGACTTTTTTTTCTCAGAATTGCGAGATATAAATGCGCAGTTGTTAGTTATAAGTCAGAATTCAGAGTTTGTATCATGCAATCGCGGGGGGAAAAAAGGCAGAATTGTAAAATGTAAACTCACAATTGCAAGAAAAAAAATGTCAGAATTGTGAGATAAAAAGTCGCAATTACCTTTTTTTTAATTTTTATTCAGTGGCGGAAACAGCCTTCCATACTGTGGACACTGAACAATGTTGCCACTGAACAAAGAATTGCTGTGCTTAGAGAATTTAACCTTGATCCGTTAAGCCTGCGAGTCTTGAAGAGTAAAACAGAATAGCTTGCAAACCTCATCTGAAAGGTCCTGGTGAGTTTCTACAGATAGAAATATGTAGTATTTCCAAGTTATAAATCTGTGAATGATAACCTAAAGACTTAAGAGAAGCTGACAACAGACCAGTGTTTCCCACACATAGACTTTACCTGGGCGGCCCGCCCAGGTATATTAACAGCCGCCCAAGTATATTTGGTGACACATTTTTGTTTTTATTATTATTATTATCTCTTACACTTTTTTTTAATCCGGCCGAGATAATGAAAACATCCGCGATCGATTAATTAGTGAAAAAAATCTCCCCTTGCCCTACGCGTTTCATACTGCTCATTCTGTGTGCTCGAGAACTGTCAACACTCCCACAGACAATCTCCAGTGTTTCCCATATGTTGATTTATTTGTGGTGGGCCGCAACAATATCCACCACCCGCTGCCATCAGCTCCCGCGTCTCACACACACGAGTGCAACTTTAGCACAATATTTAGCAACTTTCAGACCCTTTAGCGGCTTTTTTCCTCCCATAACAGGTGCATACTGACAAACCTAGCGACTTTTTTCAAAAAACCTTAGCTATCTTTGGAAGAAGTCACCAGAACTGCCCCGCGAGCGCGAGGTCTGACTCTCCCGGCGCAGTGTCGTCTCTCTCGGCGTCTGTTCTGAACAGTAAGCGGCAGAGAAGCAGATGTGAACAGCTTTATTGGGCATTCAATTGTATTACAGTATGTGACATTTCATAGAGTAGAACAGAGTGCCAAAACTAGTCTGAACACAAACTTGATGCAATGACGTCATAAATATGCAAATTAATATGTGACGTCACCTGCCGCCACAAGTCTCTCAAAATTCTATGGGAAACACTGCAGACTGCTACATCTACAAAGTCAATAGAAAGAAAATCATATTTTATTATGTGAATTTGCTGTCTGAAATGAACAAATTATTCTTTTGAGCTGTGATTTGAATTATTCAAATGACTCAGGAACTCACATGTTTTCGGTCTGAATCAGTCTGAGAAATCCTTCAATGAATGAACAAAGTCAGTTATTGAAAGAACTGTACTTGTACTACTCTGATTTGTAAACTACTTCTAGTCGTATCAGATTCAAAAGAAGCAAGA
The DNA here is from genome assembly GCA_021397915.2 of Tor tambroides. Taxonomy (NCBI): domain Eukaryota; kingdom Metazoa; phylum Chordata; class Actinopteri; order Cypriniformes; family Cyprinidae; genus Tor; species Tor tambroides. The sequence goes on from JAFVLL020041910.1 coordinate 5,567, forward strand.
ACTAAATGCACTTAATGAAATTTTAATCATATATTTTTTTTAAAAAATGCTACATTAAATAGTAAACTAGAAGTAGAGTAGAAATATCAGTAAAAAGTTTTAGAAAAACTTAAGCAGAAGAGCAGTAAAGTAAGAAAATAGAAGCCAGATACAATAAACTCAGATGGTGTTTTAGGAAGATGGCAAAGAGGAGAAAGTGAACAGACATAATAAATGAACTGAAACACTTGAACAGGAATTTAGCGTGCTGGATGAAAGTAAACCCTTCCATTAACTAACCATGGCTCAATTCTGAACTTGCTCACCCCATTGAAACACTGTCACATTGTGCAAGGGACCATTGTGCAAGACTCCTTTAGCCCCTTTACGGAAAGAGGTGACAACTATAGGCTCGAAAACTAAGATTAATGCTTCCCAGTGTCTAAATACCAAACCCACACTCCATAAAGACCTCCCCTTCACTTAACTAACAGCCTTCCCTCTCTCTCTTGTTTTTGGCATGGCATTCACTGTGCCCATCGCATCATTACTCAGGCTACGGGTAATTCCACCAATGTGCTAAAGGCAATAACCCTATTCAGCGCTCAGTGTCTGCTCTCAGTGTCTGTGGTGATGAGTACATGGGCAAAGCCAACAGCAGAGTAGTGGAGCATATACCATAGTATAAGCCATTATTTTACCTCTGAGTTCCTATCTTAACTCCACCATAAAAATTACCGTTGTTTACGCTTCAATAAAAATATTAGAGATGCAGTAACAAGCATAGCTACATGAGGGCTGTAAATTTTTTACTTTATTTAACAAATTATTTTATTCCAGTACTAAAATATTTTGAAACACTTTGCAGTGGCATGTGAATACCATGGTAATTATTCAGTACCATGGTATGCAATATAACCATCTGATATCATCACTGTACCAGCACAAAATTTGATAAATTCAAAATTAGATATTAAATATATATTGTAATAAACCAAATTTATTTATTTATTTAAAAGTGTTGTTTTTAATCTTACAAATGCAAACTTAACACGTTAATATTAGCATAAACTTCATGACTGTTATGCAAACTGATCAGAAAAAAAATAAACTTTTTTTTTTTTTTTTACCAAATACATTTTAAATATTCATTTTTAATATTTTAAACTCACATTCAAAAATTTGGGGTCAGAAAGTTTATTTTAAGAAATTAGTACTTTTATTTAGAAAGGATAGACTAATTAATCAAAAGTAAGTGATATTTAAAAACATTTACGATGTTACAAAAGATTACTATGTCAATTAAATGTTCTTTTGAACTTACTATTTATCAAAGAATCTTGAAAAAAATTCACCGCAGTTTCTAAACCAGCATATTAGAATGATTTCTGAAGGATCATGTACCTGAACATTCATTTAAAATCATTAAAAAAAAAAAGAAAAGAAAAGAAAAAAAAAAATTCACAACATGACTGTTTTTTGATCAAATAAATGCACCCTGGGTGAACACAAAAGACTTTGAAAACACAAAATAAAAAAAAAAAATTAAAAAAAGGACAAACCTTACCAATTCCAAACTGTAGTGTTTATACAGCTTCCACGGCTAGATATGTAAAATGCCTGTAGTTGTGAAAAAAAAAAAAAAAAAAACAATTCCAATTTGGGTCTCTTTTCATTTCTAGTTCACTTCCAGAGCACAACACACAAACTAATATTTTGAAAATGCAGTCCTCACTCATAGATAAGGTGGTAAGGCCAGTAAAAAGAGGTTTCCCTTGTACCACAAGACAGATTGTCTCATTATCTCTCAATAAGCCTGTGAAATGTATCTTATATGCAACAAATGTGTGTCTCCGGAGGAGAAACCAAGCAGTGATTGGCTTCCCATTCCCCGAGGGAACTCTCCCTTCCTTGTAGACTGTCATGACCAAAACATCTCTATGCAATTACCCTGAATGTAAAGCTCATTATAACAATGCTATGCGAATTTCAAGATGACAACAAACTGAGACGAAAGGCTTCTAGCAAATTCATTCACACAAGCACTTGGAGATTATTGTAGACGCAGATTGCAGGGGCCAGATGGGGGTGGCTGGGTTTAGGGAAGGCGCTTTATCTCAGGGAATACCAGTGGAGCACCAGTGACCTGAGGGACGAAGAAGCAGACTGCCGGTCGCCCGAGGATACAATATTTCCTTTGCCAAGCAGCACTGACTTTCATCACTTTCACCCCAAATTCACCCAACAGATATCAAAGTCACTGAATCTCCGCAAGCTACACAAGGGCATCTTCCCAATGTCATTGTCAATATCACATCAAGTGCTTAGATGAGTTTGTTGAGCTGAACTTTCTGCGAAAACTTGACTATTTACATACTATAACCTACAAATTCTGATCTAAAGGTCTTCGCTTTAACAATTACAGTTTAAAACAGTGCTGAAAACAAGAGTTCTTTGAACTTCTTTAGCTATTGTCAAAAGTAAACATGGACCAAAGAATATACGTTCACCCTCAAAGCATCTCCCATATGAAAGACAATAGCCCAAGGGGGATGCGTTTGAAGATGTTATTCTTGAAAAACTCAAGAGGTGTTTCTATTGTATAATTCATGCCAGTCCGGTTTTGGTCTTTGGAGTCAGTGTTTGATGATGCGCACAGCTTGTTCACAGTGGTATTAATATTTATTGACGGTTTGCCAATCTCTTCTCTCATTAGCGAACTCTCCTTCAGGCTAGGACGGGTTCCTCTATGGACTGGTCCATATGGACTAATTCACACTTGCCAGGTAAGAAGAGAACTTACTTTCAAAGAGAATAGATGGAGAAATGATCATGAAATCAAGGAACTTGTTTTTGAGGTTAAATGATTTAACATGTTCAGAAACAGTTAAGCCAAAGAGGAGAATTCATGTCATTATTTTACTCACTCTCACGTTGTTCTAAAACGCCTTTTTTTGGCTGAGCATAAAAGTGCAGCTCTTTTCCATGCACAAGCTGTTTATAGTGACCATGTGAGAAAATAAGGCACCAAAATAATATTATGAAACAGGTAATTTGGCTCTATTTCAAGTCTTCTGAATCAGTTTAATCAATCGGAGCACAAATCTTGCTTTAAAGGGATAGTTCATCCAAAAATGAAAATTCTGTCATCATTTACTCACCCTCAAGTAGTTCCAAACCTGTACGAATTTCTTTGTTTTGCTGAACACAAAGGAAGATATTCTGAATAATGTGGGAAACAGAGCAGTTCTGGGGCACCACTGACTTCCATAGTATTTTTTTTCCTACTATGGAAGTCAATGGTGCCCCAAAACAGCCTGGTTACAAACTCTCTTCAAAATATCTTCCTTCGTGCTCAGCAGAACAAAGAAATTCATACAGGTTTGGAAATACTTGAGGTTGAGTAAATGATATAAATAATGATATAAATAAGTTCATTTTTGGGTGAACTATCCTTACAGACTTTGTCTTTTTCTCACACAAATAAATTTGATATGTCAGCCTGATTTTGTAAACTACACACATTTACACTACACATTATGTAATGTTTACACACATATTTCTGTACGTTTAAATATATTCTGAACTAGGGGTGGGCGATATGACCATAACCTTATGTCACGATATGAGAAATTTTATTTCATGGTAATGATATATAATCACAATATAGTTATTTTTGCTTTAAATAAGGTCTTTATGATATCAGAAATTTCACAACTCTTGTCACTAGTGTCAAATATAAAAAACTAATACTAGCCTAAATTTAAAAAAGAGCTTACTGAAGACAAGTAAACCCAGTGATTAAATAAGAAAAAGAAACTAATTACAAGCATTAGGACAAAAAAACTACATTAGAACAAATAAATAAGAAATGCTACACACACTGAATAAAGTAATCAAATATATAAAAACACTGCATATTCTTCACTTTGTAAATTAAATATTCTTAAGTTACAAAAGTGATTGAGTTAAGAGAAGTGAGAGTTTTTCTCTCTTTTGTTGTTTGATTGACATCAATGACAGACAGCAGAAATATTAGACTGCTGTCACTTTAAGAGCTGCCCGATATACTATATACTTTAAGAGCTGCCCAATATACTATTACACATGTGTTTTCTTCATCAGCTGCTTGCTTTCACTTAAGTCCTAAATTGCAGTGTTTACAAAGATACTTGTAAATACCGACATTTTGACAGATTCAAGTGTGTATTTAACAGTTCAAGGCCTATAAAGCAGCAAAAAAAAACCTCAGTTCAATACTCCAGTGCTCTATGAGCACTGTCTTAACATGCACGCGCCTCCCTGACAACGCTTAAAAACAGTCTTTCAGACAGAGCGCATATAGCAAAATAAGTTATTTCGCTGCTGACTGCGCTACAGCTTAAAATCACTGCTTTTGAACGGCAATGCTTAAAAACGTGCAAATGATGTTTTCAAGACCACATAGCACAGCAAGTTCACGTCAATCTAAAAAAATGTATATTATTAATGTATTGGTGTACAATTTTATAGGTAATATTTTTTGGATATAGACATGGTCATAATGAATTGCTGCTATTTGGAAAAATATTGACTTGACAAAACAACAGCATGAGGATTCTGAAAGTAAATGATGACAGTATTTTTATCTCTGGATAAACTATCACCTTAATATTTATTGAAATGCAATGGAAATGTACAAAAAGTAATTAATTTTACCCCTGGACACAAGTGCAAAAATTTTCAGCATGAAAAGCAAATTTAATATGGGTCAGTAGACCGCCTCAAAAAGCTGCTACGTGTCAAGCATCTTTAAACATGCAGATTATCCACAACATGTTGTTCTTCTATGTTAATAGCAGTTTAGCCGTAACCCTTTAAAAACATAAATATGCAAGAACATAATTTTGCCAGAATCTGAGTGTGATTATGCGGTGTTATCTCCATGAGTCTCATTATCATCGTTCTGGGGATGAGAGCCGTGAAGGGGCAGCTGGGTGAGACAAGCAGCAGGGTGGCAGATCCGGCAACCTGGATCTAAGCCCCACAAAAGCAGCGGGACACTACTCTCTCACTGGTGCCCTCTAAATACATGATACTGATTTACTGTGGCAGCAAGGCAAGGACAAACAGTGGGAAGGAAAGAGCTACATGGCTGAACCAAGACCTAAAGTAGTGAAATGTCCAATGGGAAATACAGGTAACAGTTGTAAACACACAAATCTTTTCTAACGGACCACGAAACATGAGTCCAATCCAAAGATAAAAACACGGTATCCTGTGCTGTCTGACAATTACATGGACAAAAAAAATGTGAATAACAACAATTGCTTGACTAAATGTATTTGTTGACTGATCATATTTTTGGGGGGCTTTCTGATGAAACATGGTGCTTTGATCAAGAGCACTCAAATCTATGCTTCCAGTCACATATCAGCAGGACTTTTCAAAAGAGGCAGCTGGGTCTTTGAAGTCAAACACGGCCTATGGCGAAGCCCAGCTATGTATCATATCATTCAATGTTAAAAAAAGTAAGAAAGAAAAAAAATCATTCTTAATCTTTTTCTGGGAATATTTTTCATATGATTTCAGTCACTTCTCAAATCAAACAGCATGGTCATTTGGTCATTACAATTTTAGCCACAAACTAAAATTTTGTGCTTTATTACATAATTCATGTATATAGACGAAGCATGCCTTTGATATAGTTCATAGCTCCAGTTACTAAGCTGAATATTTTAATATGCAGATTCAAATAGCTTCTAAACAACTTGCTCATTGTAATGATGGAATCAAAAAGAATTAATTCATTTAAATCACTAACAATAGAATCAATTCCAGACCTATTAAAGCACTATCCTTTATATTCAGTTTACAAAGGCATAATCAGTGTTCAAGGACTAAAAACGACCCTGCTATCTCATATAAAGATCCGTCTGCACTGTCAAATCAAAGGAAGTTCAATTGACCCAGACCACCCCAAGAGCGATTTCCACAGGGTGAAAATTAATTCATTCTTACGGGTTGTTCTACTTCAGAGCACTTTACAGATCAAAGGCTTCGCTGCAAACGTACGTAAACACAGTTTAGCTGAGCTAATCGCTCTTTGCGTCACTTAGTTAAATCATCGCCCGTTTCGTGTCTTCAGAGGCGCGTTTTAATTGCATCATTTCTCTCCTGTATCGGTGCTTTACGACACTCCCGGCTCTACCTCATTGATCTGTCCCTCTGATTGTTAGAAACGGTGAGTGAAGACACTAGGGAAAGATACCGTTTTTTAGGCCGAGCAGCCAGACAATGATAGTGCCGAAATCTCATTTCACGACTCACTGCCGTGTTTGCAAAGCCTGAGGCAATGATGCATCCCGGGAAGCGGTTCGGCTTTTGAGACGCATGCAGGTTGTCCAGGTGGACGTCAAAAGGCGTGGAGATAAGAACGTTAACAAATGACACCGGGGGCTAAGGTCACACTACACTGGGCTCAAGCTTCCCAGGTCTGCTCATTTGGGTGCTAATGGCTTATTGATCTGGAGCATTTCTCCCGAAGCAAGGCCACGTAAACCCCGATGCTCAGCGGAGATCAGGCGAGCTGGACTTCTGCAGACACAGTTGTTCCTTCCAGTCCATTTTGTAGGATGTCGATCAATATGGCTCCTTAAACTGCTTTAAAACACTCATACATCTTATTTTGGGATTACTTTGAGAGCCTTTAAGGAACCAGACAAAAAAGGCACTCTCCTTAATGTCTGGGTTTTTCAAAGCGAGTTTTAGCTAAGGCAAAGTCAGAATAAAGAGGTTTCGAAAGAGACTTAAACGTCTGCATCAAAAAGCAAACAGGTTATTCAGTCCATTTGTGCTGCAACACTATTGTTTCCTCTTAAAATAGGCATACATCAAGGATGTTTCCTAACTACATCATTCAGTAAAACTTAGAGCGTAAATATAAACTCTAGTAGCTACAGCAGCAGCAAGGAGATTAATGGGTCTCAACTTCTCAGTCCCGTAGTGCCGCTAATACAAAACTGCGTCGCTAAATTAGATGGAGGAACAACTGGAACTATTACTCAAGGATAATTGCTCATTACATCATCAGAACTGTATCGCCCGCCAGGCAAAAATCATATTGACAAAAAGCCATTTGTGGTTGTGTGTTGATTTACCAAGTCTCTTGTCAGTGGATTTCATTTTAACACAGCTCATTCATATTATTAATGGCCATGAAATGGTCTTTGTAATTGCGCCGTCAATGTCTTTGTTTTACCTTCTCTTGTGAGCTCTCTGGGGTTGTCAGCCTTTGTGTAATATCTCACGCTTAGCACTCTCGTATTGTGGCCTTCCACCATGCTCTATGGATTATTGTCAGAAATTTTTATTATTATTATTATTATTATTATTATTATTATTAAGGGGCAATATTTGTTTATTAGATTTTTTGGTCACCCTTTATTTTAAGGTCCATATTTTAAAGGTAATTGTTAGTAAGGTAGTTGTCAAGTTTAGGTATGGGGTAGGATTAAGAGATTTAAAATATAGCCATGCAGAATAAGTAAAAATAAACCGCCAATTTGCTAGTAATGTGCATACTAGTTAAAAGTGAGAATTGGTCCTTAACTAAAATAAAGTGTTAGCATTTTTTCCAATACAATTCTCATTACATTCTATTTACTATTTCTATTCCCTTTCATGTGCACAGTATTTTTTGCTTTTCCTTCCGTTAATAAAAAAAACCTTAATAAAATCATCTTAATAAGAACTTGCATATTATTAATTATGTAAGGAATAACTGACGACGGCATGCATTCCCCTGAAAATAATTGCACAGCTTAGAACACTCGTCAGCCAATCAGATACAAGCATTCAACGGCCCCATAGTATAAAATAATATATTACGCACTGCTAGCCAAAAGTTTGAAATTATTATAATTTTTAATGTTTTTATTATGGTCACAAAGGCTGAATTTACTTGATCGATACAGTAATCAATACATTAAAATATGTTTTTAAATGTAATTTATTCCTGTGATGGCAAAACTGACTTTAGGATTCTTTGATGAACAGAAATTTTAATGAACAGCATTTATAAATATATATTTTGTAATATTATAAATGTCTTTACTGTCACATTTGACCAATTTAATGCATCTTTGCTGAATAAATTTCCTTTTAAAAATCATATTTACCCCAAACTTTTGAATGGTAGTATATCACGGTTTTCATAAATACATGCTTAAAATATTAAGCAGCAAAAACTAGTTTTCTATATTGAGAATAAAGATAAATGTTTTTGAGCACCAATTCATCATATTAGAATGATTTCTGGCTGCTTAAAATTTACCTTTACAGAAAAAAATAAAATAAAATAGAAAACAGTTATTTTAAATTGTAATAACATTTGACAATATTACAGTTTTTACTATATTTTTGATCAAATGAATGCAGGATTAGTAAACATGAGAGAAAAAAAAAAACAGTGTCCACTTATGTCTAAAATTCTTTATTAATTATCTGCAATAAATTCTCAATCTGAAAAATAATGTTACCAAAAATCAAATCAACATCAAAAACAGAAATAGAAATAAATAAATATAAATATAAATATAAATATAAATATATAAATAAAATATCTGGGGCATTTTCAACACTGAAATGCATTTTGAAGAAAAAAATGATGGGTGTGTGCAGCCATTTAATCACCTCATTAAGACGCATAGCAAAAGCACTCTAAAGTAATTAATTTCTCTTTTTATAATGAGAATATTATGCATACTGCCTTGCTGAACAAAAACTGTGCCACTCATCTGCAGAAAGTTCTTATGAATTTTTGGCCTCTGACAATAGTGCCTCAACACAAATTTACATTTATTCATTTAGCAGATGAGCATCACATGCATGATAACACCCGGAGTTACTCGGTGAATGTAAAAAGCACACAATAAGTGCCATATTGCAGCTATGGGAGGCAGGAGGAAATGAACAGGCAAGATGTTATCGTGTGTCTCCATCCAATAACAAATTGCTTGTGCACACATTTTATTTTCCTCTCCATATTTGTGGCAAAGTTGGGCGAGGCATGCCCCACAAGAGTGGGCTTCCTGGTGTCTACCATTTGCTCACTGATTACATGGTGGGGGAGGGTAGGTGGAGAACAACAATCTGCGCACAAATCTCAGCACTGCCAAAAACGAGACACCGGTGGAATGAAGTCCATTCACGTGCCCATCCGTCTCCTTTCATCTCCCGTGGTACTCAGCAGGTGGACATCTCTGGCAACAACGCAGAGAGACTAATGTCATAAATGGAGCACTGCGTGTTCTAAATTAAAGATGAAGCATTACATACACCTTGTTTCACTTGAAAGGTAGACAGATCACAATTAACTAACATCTATTAACGAAAGAAAATTCATTGGAGAAAACAACAGGAAAGAATGATATGTATAACAACAAAGACAACGGGAAAGAGATATAAAAATAGAATGATATATAAAACAATAGATACAATTATACTGTACATAAAAGGACAGATAGATAGGACATATAGAACAATAAACAGATATTCTAGATAACAGTCTAGACGTATATATAGTCAGTTTTATATAGAGTAGTCTCGCGTAGAGGGACCTTCAGACTGACAGCAGAAGGTCTGCGAACCTTAGCCGCATTGAATGGCCATCCACCGCCCAAGAGGCCATATGACTGACAGTTAAATGAACCAATCACATTTCGTTATGTGCCGCGTTATTTTTAGGGGCATGGAAATGTCCCCACAATAACAGACCGGTGTGTTAAACGTTTTGAAGTATTTTAAAGAGTCTACGCTGCAAACTTTAAATATTTCGCATACTTTTGAAAATCCAGGATTTAGTTGATCTTATAAGCACTCATTGTAGTAATCGATTAATCTAATAATTATTAGAATGATTATTCGACTAATCCTTGATTATTTCATGGATTAATCCATAGGCTTTGTTCTATTCGGCTTTTACAATTAGTAAAAATACTGAGTTACGCATATTCTAACTAATAAACAAGGCAATCACTTCAGCTTTTGAAAATTTCAGCATATATATATATATATATATATATATATATATATATATATATATATATATTACTCTTGTACAATTTCAATTGTTATACTATTATAATAATATAATATCATTTATGCATTCATTAATAAAAAGATTTTATCATTAGCTAGCTCACTGGAGAGCTGCTTAATAACAGAAAATTAAGATGTAAATCTAACAGAAAGTGACAAAGACAGTTTTTTTCATGTTTAATACTGTAAAGCTGCTTGTTTCAAATCAGTCTATTGTATAAAGCGCTATATAGGCCAGGGTGATAAAACGGTATTGGTATTTATCAATGGTACATCTTCATCGATACAAAAAAAATGATTTAAAAAAACGTTCGATATAGCGCACAGTATAGGTGCTCATGTGTGACAAGCAGACAGAATACACAAACACATGCTGAAGAAAGGAGATATGTTTACATTTTATTTTGTGTTTGACTTAAAACAAAATAAAACATTATACACTTTTTAGCTATATCACCCAGCCCTAGCGCTATATAAATAAATTGAACGTGACTGGAGTGCTGATTGCAGAGCTGGTGCAAATGCAAACAAATTCAAACAGATCAGATGCTTTCTTAACTGCTGTTTTCCAATTGCTGTCATTTTTGTTAATTTTTGTTCTGTTTATTTTGCTATTGAGAGGAAATCGCGCAGCACATATTTATATACTAATCTAAACGCCGCTCTCAGAAGTGTCTCGTTCAACTGTGTTTACACTCCAGGCCCTTACATTAGATCAAATGAGATCAAATGACTATTCAACAACAAAAATATTTGTAGACAATTTTTCATTGTCGACGCTGTCGATAATACCGACTAATCGTTTCAGCCTTAGATTTTCTAGATATTGTAGGCATGTTTTAGATCAGAAGATATTTTCTATCTGGGTTCAAGCTAACATTAATCTGCACCCATGAGTCTCTCTGATTGTCCATATTTGAGGATTGCTATGCCAAACTAAGCTCCTGTATTCCAGTGGGGTGTTAATCCCCCCGCCTCTGATGTATGAATAGTGGGTAATTTATTTAAACCCGGCTGGATCCAGTAGTTAAGCCAAAGTAACCAAGCAACAATGACTGAGCTCCTCTTTGAGGACACAGACTTCAGGAGCACATGGTTGGTGGTCTGGTGGAAACTAATGGGACCCTTTAAATGCAGTCAGAGTCATGTGGTGCTGATTGAAAGTAGCAGGAAAGATGGCAAGGATCTGATGAAGGATAAAGCCACAGCACATGACACAAATGACAGGGATGGGAAAAGATTCCACCCATTATCCTGCTCAAACAAATGAGAGTTCTGCAACTTTCTTCACAATCGCAATAGTTTATTACGTTTATTCCAATATGCTCAAGAAGCATTGTGCACTTTAGTGTACAGGTTTGCAATGGTTTGGCCATACAGATTTGAAATTTTCTAAGACTTGAGACTTACTTGCGTCACAGCTTCATAGAGGGCTGTGAGCTCACCACAAGCCTGGCACTTGCTCCTGCTGGCCTTCTCATGCTCCTGGCTAGCAGCATGTCTCCTGCCCAGCCACATGTGCCATGTCAGGACTGCAAACACAATTGCAGGGTGCCAAGTGGCCCAGCCAGGCTGTTCAGCCTAGACTGATCTTTGTACTGTTCAAGCCCAGGGGCCTTCTGGCAAAGGACAGTCATCTTGTTTATCCAAGTCTGACAGCACTGAAAAGCCCATCAGGCCAAGGAGGTCTGACAGCATAGAAAGTTACAAAGGTCAAAAATTCTGGGTTAGTTCCAGCTCCAAATCCTATGTTTCCACAGTGACTGATTCATATGGTATCTTAAAACAACAGTTTACCTTAAATTAAAAAATTTCCTAAAAATCTACTCACCCTCAGGCCATTTAAGATGAGTAAATGAGTTTGTTTATTCATCAGATTAGGAGAAATTTAGCATTACATCACTTGCTCTCCAATGGATCCTATGCAGTGAATGGGTGTCATCAAAATCAGAGTTCAAACAGCTGACAAAAACATCACAATAATCCACAAGTAATCCACACAACTCCAGTCCATCCAGTCCATTAACTTCTTGTTAAGTGAAAAGATGCATGCTTGTAATAAACAAATCCATCAGGACATAATTGCTTGTGGCTAAAATAACTGTACCTATAATACTGCTTTCCTCAGAGAAAAAGTTGTCTCGTCTGAATCAAGAGAGGAATACGCAAAGATCAAGCACTGTTTACAGAAGAAAACAGTCCAAAACAGTTATGTCTGTGGATTCTGATGTGAGAGAAGACAACAGGGGATGAACTTTTTCCATTGGAGGAAGCGTTATTATGGACTGGTATTTTGGTCAGAAGCGACAGTTTAAAATTAAAATGCCTTAATGATGGATTTATTTACACTTAAATAGATGTTAATTAATCGACTAGTGTCATATGGATTACTTTTGGATTATTGTGATGTTTTAATCAGCTGTTTGGACTCTCATTCTGATGGCACCCATTCAGTGCAGAGGATCAATAGGTGAGCAAGTGATGTAATGCATATACATATAATGTCTCTTCTGATGAAGAAACAAAGCCATCTACATCTTAGTTTAGCTGAGGGTGAGTACATTCAGCAAATTTTCATTTTTGGGAGAACTATTCCTTTAATGCTGCTTATCTGAAGTAAGGTAAGAGGAAAAACGTGCAAACGATTGGAGCAGAGAGGGAAAAGAATGAAAATAGAATTGGTAATGTCATATTCTTCTTTCTGACAGACATGAAATAGAAAAATATAATCCGCCAAGGATCCGTAAAAGCTGTCACGGCTTTTTAAAGTTGTACAGAGAAATGTGCAGAGGCAATTGCAAGTGTTGAATTTGTGTCAGTCAGAAAGAAAGAGTGATCAGGTGGCGCTTGTATTTTCATTTCATTGCAAGTTTAGAATTTGTATCCTTAGGCCTGCAGCTTCTCAGCCAGTAATAACTGTGATATTAATTATGGAATGCCCCAGACAATGTTACTCTTGAAATATATGCAATATCTCTTGTGGCACTTAGACATAATACAAAAATGCATTTGTGTTGCTTTGCTAAAAAGCAATTTAAAATAAAATAAGCAATAATATAAGAGAAACTGATCTTGCGATACTGGGCGCCAATTCTGAAATTGTTACTAGCTATACATAATCATTTCCTCATTACACCTTCCATGTAGGACTGCAACTCTGTCAGCAATAATACATGTCAATAAAGTTTTAAACAAAGTTTTGAGTTTAAGTACTGCTTCTATGCAATATGTGCTGAATAACACATACCAATTGATGATGTAGACAGACAGATATGCCATCCCTTACAACATCCCATCAAGAAAATTCCAAATTAATAAATTATTTTTCTGTCCAATTACATATGAAATCCTTGATGTAATATTTTCAGCTTTTTACACATTTTTCATACACATTTTCTCTGTTGTAAAATTACCCATATATTACACATGCATCTTGATGATGCAATTCCCACAATTATGTAGCAGTTCAAAGACAAATAATTGTGCACCAAAGTCATGACCGATTTCATGAAGGATCACTAAGAGTTCACAAACTGTGAATATGAAGCCTGACCTGAGTCTGGACTTAACATTCAAACTGAAGATCCCAACAGCAGGCATTTTTCCAGTGAATCATCTCCATTTAGGAGATGCAGTTGTGGCCTAATGGTTAGAGAGTCGGACTTGTAATCCTAAGGTCGCGGGTTCGAGTCTCAGGTCCGGCAGGAATTGTAGGTGGGGGGAGTGAATGTACAGTGCTCTCTCCACCTTCAATACTACGACTGAGGTGCCCTTGAGCAAGGCACCGAACCCCCAACTGCTCCCCGGGCGCTGCAGCATAAATGGCTGCCCACTGCTCCGGGTGTGTGTTCACTGCTGTGTGTGTGCACTTTGGATGGGATAAATGCAGAGCACAAATGGGAGTATGGGTTACTATACTTGGCCACGTCACTTTTCACTTTAAATTTTAGTCATACAGAAAAATATCAAATCACGTTTTTTTTTGTTGTTTTTTTTAAATATCACGATTTTATCACGATTCTTTGTCATGTTGGTTTGACTATTTTGCAAGTTGTCTGAGCACTGCAGCCAAACTAATTTCCCTATTATGAAAACAAAGCCTTTCAAGGTAACAAACATATAAAAAAAGAATGGTGGATATTTAGGCCAAAGGGGCGAAGATAAAAATCTTTTTGACATTATTTTATATTTGTTATTAAAAAATGAGAACAATGATACACATTACAAATACACGTAATATACAAATAAAACAAACAGTGTTTTATTTTTAGGTACAATAGGTGTATTTAGCAGGAGCATTCAAGAAATTGAATGAACAAATATAAAAATAAAACACTATATAGACTGATTCCTATTAAAGCAACTGTATTAACATTTTTAGTCAAGAGTAGTGAGTGATTTTTCTCTTTGTGTTTTGATGTTTTATTAACATTATTCACCCAAATATAAAAATAGTGTTTTATTTTTATACCATCATTTACTCACTCAAAAGTTGCTTTAAACCTGAATGAGTTTCTTTCTTCTGCTGAACATAAATGCTATTTTGAAGAATGTGGAAAAGCCAAACAGTTGCTGGTCCACAGCGACTTCCACAGAATTTGTTTTTCCTATTACCAAATTCATTGTGTACCAGCAACTGTTTGGTTACCCACATTCTTCAAAATATCTTCTTTTGTGTTCAGCACAAAATAGAAATTAATACAGGTTTGGGATAACATGTGAGTGAGTAAATAATGACAGAAATTAAATTTTATGGTGAACTATCCCTTTAATGACAGTTTATTACTGTCCCTTTAAGACCTGCACGCATTTAATATACAAGCAGGCATCTGTTTTCTCTCAGCTGTTTACTTTCATTTTAAACTGAGTCTATACATAAACCTTGTGTGTTTTGACAGTATTAGCACTAAAGATAACTTAGTTCAGTGATCAGGCGCTGTTTAACAGTTTTTTTTAGTGCGCGCGCTTCGGGTGTAGGCTACTGTACATGCTCAGAAAAAGCGTACGTCAGAACAGCACGTGATTGAAATGTTTAACCGGCAAGGCTTTAAAGCACTTGAAAATAATGTACTTTTGTGATTGCGAATAAGTGCAGTGTCCCGTGAGAGTAACTCTACCGCTGAGTTAACACTGATGTGAATGTATGTCGCGTTGTACAGTATATTGATACGGCGGCGCCAGAACTGCAGCTGATAGAATGCGTGCTGTTGCACAATACTACGATATATCTCCAATAGCAGATTGTGGAGACATTTTTATCATCTACGATCAAAAATCGTCCTATCGCACACCCCTAACTGCAAGGTATATTATATGTATACTATATAAATGTGTAAATTTAGTTACTGTATATATGATAATGTACACTGCTTTGGATGTCAGCTGTCCTATAATAATCAGAGTGCATGGAAATTGGAAATCACACAGAAAATCTCAGCAATAATTATCAATACTAAATAAACATGTAATACAAAGTACAATAAAAAAGCCAAGATTTTCTCAGCAAATACTGTTAATAATTGATAAATATGTCTAGACATATAATATAATACAATGTAATATTATATATCTATAGCCTACATCCATCCATCTCTCATTCTTTTTCTTTCTTATTCAGTAACCCACTTACACACACACACACACAGCAGCCAACTTAAAAGCAAACTTTCATCGCTGTAGTCTGGGAACCTTAGAGACGGCAAACATCTGATAGGGGGAGGCTCAGAGGAAGCACACTGCTGTCTGTGAAGCCCATTTGACAGAACTTCACAGAGCCAACCTCATACTCACCACTCCAACTAAAAAAAAAAAAAAAAAAAAAATCTCCAAACAGAATACACAAACCCCTCCTCAACCTCTCAAGGCCATTTACCAAAAAAAAAAAAAAAAAACCTTGACACTGACAAACAAAAGCCCTTGCTAGCCAAGCAAAAACCGGAATGTCATCAGAGTATTAGAGAACAACAGTGATTCTGTAATCAGCAGGCTTGCGCAGCATTATCTCTCTACAAGCAAAAATTACTAGATTATGCAACTTCAGTTAAAAATACACAGAGATTTCTTGAGTTCCCAGACAGCCACACTATCCCCAGCTGTCTCAAAAACCAGACATGTGAAAGTGCAGGATGATTTAGTTTCTGCTGCCAATACAAACAATGACAAATGACAGAGACAGCCCTTAACACATAACTACAGTCATTCAAAACCGATTCAAATCATTCCCTTACAATCATCAGGAATATTTCCTATTTTCTTTAAGAAAGAGTTGTTCCTGAGAAACTTCAGCTTCGCACAACCCATTGCTGTTGACAGGTTGCTCACAGGATTCAGTCTCCCTTGAGACTGACAGCAAAGACTATCCACTGAATCACACTGGTCGTTCACATTTATGTCGCCTGCAGTTGTTATTTGGCTTAGCGGAAGGTATAAAGAATACAGCCACTGCATTGTTTATGGACTTTATGGTCTGTCTCAATTTGTCAAGGTTAAAGGCATACACTGGGTTCAGTGCAACACATATACATATATACATTAGGGTTGGGTACCGAACTCTGTACTTTTAAGGGTACTGACCGAATTGCGTCGGTACTACCGAGTATCGATTCACATTAAATCATTCGGTACCAAATTTCGGTACCTGAGAACGCATTTGGGCGAGAGAGAGAGAGAGAGAGAGAGAGAGAGAGAGAGAGAGAGAGACACATGATGTCCCTGCAACTCTTTAAAACACAACACACAGGGTAACCTGAAATGTTCTGAAGTGTGCTTACATTTCTAGGGTCATATGGAAAACGCGGACAGGATGGCGGAGTCCATTCATAAAAACTGAATTTACTCTATAGCGCGGAATGTCATGGAATTGTCAATTTTTGGATGAATAAAAGGTCTGTCACTTAATTCGAATCGCGATATGAACTAGTGTATGTGAATATTAAAACGCAAAAAGATTTAAATATGAATCCTGCATGTTCCGTTAGCCTAGGTATGTATGAATGGCGGAGACGCGGTTTTGTTTACTAATACTGAAGCACACGTGAACTCGCGGTGATTTTCGGTCTCTGCACTACATGAACACATGAACTTACAGGCTGTGAGAGTCACTTAATGAGAATTTTACCGTTTCATTTGAGAAAACCAGCATCATATCATACTGTATACACACAGAAACTTCACGGCAACCTGTCAAAATAAAAGTGCGGTTTAACATGTAAGAGAAATATATTACTCTTGTATTACTTTTGTACAGTATAATGTATGTCTTTATATATTCTATTTACTGTCAAAATTAAATAAAACAATTAAATGATAAAAAATAATTATTACCACTATATTATCCACTTAATTGTAGAAAAAATACAATTATTATTAAAACTTTTTTAACCTGTTAACTGTCACCCGTCCACTCTGTGGGACGCCTAAGTTTACTTCACTATTTTACAATTAAATCCTAATCTAATCATGACAAACTATATATCGTTGGAAAGGTCTAAGACCTTTAAAAATAGGAGATATTTTACCACTTTTTTTGTTAAAAAATTATGTAGGAAAATTATTAGATTAATTTATGACAAGAGTGCACCTAAAAAATCTACATCATAACAGGAGTTCTGACCTTTGTCACAGAAATCATAAGAAATTATATATCAATTGAAAACTTAAAATCTCAAAATTCATGCTTTGAACCTCATTTTAAAATCAGACATTGCATTACCATGGAAATGGTACATAAATATCATGTTACAAAATGTTTTCGTTCATGAATTATAAAAATTTAAGTTTGGACAGTGCACTATAAAGTCTATGTTCAAAACTGTGAGTGACAGTTAAGGGGTTAAAGGAATATTCACACAAGTTTTCTACCATGTATTAATTTTAACAGTAAACCTCTGTTTGTTTGCCAAAAAATAAAAGGGTTTCATTTTCATTTGATTAAAAATAAATAAATGTTTCAACCTTCATTTGATTATCAGAAAAAAATAAAACAAGAATTTCTGGAATAAAAAAAAAATAAAAAAAAATTGTAGTCCCCTATTGTTCAAAATGTTGAAATTGAGAGTTTTGGACTTATTTTTTCACTGAAATAAATGTTTTTGTTATTACACAGAGAGTAAAGTACCAAAAAAAGGTACCGTTGGGTACCGGTACCGAATTCCAGGTACCGGTACCGATACCGGTTCAAAAGTGAACGGTACCCAACCCTAATATACATGCATATATATTAGTGAGGAAATATATGATATATGATATATATGATATTAGTGAGGAAAAGACATTCTGTACATGCTTTTTTTTTTTGGACAGCTGATAACTGAACCCACAACATTGTTTTAAAGAAAACACAGAAATACCACACAAAAGCTGGAATATAAGAGCAAGTTAAAGCCACAGAAATGCAGTGAGTCAAGGATGTGATGGTGAAGTAGTGAACCAAAAATACCCAAAATCCAGCATAAAGATAAAGATGAAACACTTCCCAGAAGGATCAATACACATTATTTAAAATTCAAATTTTCTATTCTGAAATCATGTCATAGAAGTGAAGAGATACTTCCACTTACTGTCCACTTAGTACTAACTTTAGCAGTAACTTGTAGTATCACATAAAAAAAAAAAACCTGAAGTTTTTTTCTTTTGTAATTATTAGGTAAAAATGCTGTATGGTCCTGCAGAAAGCAGCACAAACTACACATCTCTTGCATAATTTGCACCCCAGAAACTGGAATAGAAATACCATCTGGATAGATTTGATGACGTAAAAAATGAAATGTTTGTGCGATTACAGCAGTAAGCAGATCAAGCTCACCTAACTTTGTAAACTAATCCTTCAATATAATGGAGAGACAGAAATAATGTTCTACAGTCACCTCATTCAACGTGAGGCGGAGATTACAACAGCAGAGACATGTGTGTCACTGACTCTTTGATTACCATTTCACTTCATTTCTCCATTTCTCTTCTCTCAATAGGAAAGACACACACAAATGGTTCCATTTTTCTGTCCCCTAGGATGATTTTAAAGGGAAAAAATGAGACATTATAATAGCCTGTGCCTCTTTAATTACTTTTTTTTCTATTTTAGCGTGCTGTAAAGTTAATTTTGCCAGAATTTCACTACTCCAATCTTGTCCCCTGCCAGAAACTTCCCACTCAATGTAAATCTAAACTATAGTTTGGTGTGGGTATAATTTATTTTGGTCCCACTTTATATTAGGTGGCCTTAACTACTATGTACTTACATCAAAAAATAAGTACAACGTACTTATTGTGTTCATACTGTATTGCAAAACACTTTTGCTGTTATTGAGGTGGGATATGGGTAAGGTTAGGGACAGATTAAGTGGTATGGGTAGGTTTAAGGGTGGGTTAAGGTGTAAGGGATGGGTCAACAGTGTAATTATAAATGTAATTACAGAAATTAATTACAGATGTAATTACACATGGGTACGTTTAAAAATTGAAGTACAATGTAAGAACATGTATGTACACAATAAGTGCATTGTATCAAATGATTAATTTAAATGTAAGTACATAGTAATTAAGGCCACCTAATATAAAGTGGGTCCTTTATTTTTATTTTATATTTTTCATATTTTATATAAATTAATTTATTTTTTAAGTTTTAGAAAGTCTCCTATGCTCACTAAAGCTGCATTCATTTGGTGATAAAATACATTAATATTATGAAATATTACAAATTAAAATAACTGTTCTATTTTAATATTTTTTAAATTTGCATTTATTTCTGCAAAGCTGAAATATTATTGTTGTCAAAAAGACTTGTGCTGCTTAATATTTTCTTATGGAAACCGTTATCATTTTTTCAGGATTCTTTGTTGAATAGAAAGTTATTTACTTTTAACTTCCATTCTGCTCCTATATTTGTAGAATTGTGTCTCTTGGTTTTTTTGGGGGGCACTACTTTTTAGAAAATGCTTTTAATGTAGCATGTTGCATTAATCTGTCTGTACAATACACACACATAAAAACAATGACTATCACTTCTCTGACAAACTGAGAAATGCCTACACTACAACTACAATCCATTCTACTAACATGAGTAACCTGTCAAACTAATCCTCAAGCTCTCAAATCCCTCAATAATGGATGATCCTCCATCTCAAATATTCCCAAACCCCTAGTTACTTACTCCATGGTGGTCAAGCATTAAGGTAAAATGTCTCTACACAACTAATCTCAGTATCTCTAAAGATAAAGCATTCCCCTTGATTAATTGTCCCTCATCTAATTATGATAAACCCAAAAAGCTGCTCAGCCCATATGCCCCTGATGAAGCAGAGATCATTAAACATGATGACGAGTGACCTTAAGGACAGACGAAAAGGTGAATTGTAAAATAAACATCTACTGTAACTTCTTATAAAAGAAACTTCTGACATTTCAATTAAAGACCAACCTGTGGTGTTTTGCGGCTCTTGAGTTAATTCTGTGGTTGTGGAATCTGGCTCAGGTTGTCTGCTTCCAACAACATCCAGATCAACAATAATTAAGGATGCACTCCATGGATTGGAAAGCCTGTTTAACATGTGCCTGAGCACGGATCAGAAGGCCAAAGCTGGCGTATTGGACTCAGCTGAGACAGCTAAGGAGATCACATCTTGAAGATGGGTTCCAGGACCTGTGGGCCAAGGAAAAGTAAGGCAAATAGGATTGGCCAATGCAGCCAGGCAGTAAGCAATCGGATCAGATCAGAGAAACCAGCATTATCTACACAAGCTGTCTGGTGAACTGGAGCGACAGACAAACATCTGTCACGTGTCGACATTTCGCCTTTCCTTTTGGTCTGTGGTCCGCTTGAGATATCTAACACAAGCAAATATGACAGAGCGGAGGGGGGTCTCAACAACACTGTTCATTCACACTTCACCACCTCAACCCTCCCCCACCTTCCCTTTTCCCTCATTTCATAGGCGATAACACATTACGGCAGGCTGTGCTTCCATAATTGGAGCGGAAAGAGAAGGAATAGGGGTTTGACACTTAATTTGACCTGCTTTGTATTTCCCTCATATCTTCAGAATCTGCATAGCTTTCATTATGGATCTATTCAGGGCTTGTAGACGAGATCATTACAGATCCTGAGCTGCCAGTTAAGGTGGCCAATGCTGAGAGAAGGTTGCTGTACCTATCATGTCTCCTTTGGAACATTTTCTCTCACTAGCTGGATGTCCAGTTAGTTCTGGGCTTTATGGATATATTTTTAAGCTGAAACTCACAGCGCTGGCTCTACAAAACCAGCTCTGCCGAGACCCCTCACCTAGGAAAGCTTTTTCCTGCTTATGCAGGTCGGCCATAGAGTCATTGGGTTGCCACTAGTGATGGAACACATTACAACACAGGCAGTGGTCACAAAAGCAGATAAACACATAGATAATTCTTGATTTAATTCTCTGTATAAGATCAATTACTGTTATTACTTTTTTTTATCGTATAGGGCATTGGATATATATCAGGATACTGGATATATTTACATTTAGAAAACAATAATTATTTAATATTGTTAAATGTAATGTCTGTTTTTTATTTAACAACTACTGGTTTTAGTTTGTAATGTTTTATTTTTCATTTATTTAGATAAAACAATCAGCCATTTATTAGTTATCGGCAACAAAGCAAAAACAAAGCTAAAACGAACTAACAACTAAGCCCAAAACAAAACGTATGAAAAGCAAGGCAAACAAAAACAAATGGTAAAACAATCAGCCATTAATCATTTATTGGTAACAAATCAAAAGCAAACTAAAAACTAGACCAAAAACAAAACGAAACAAAAAACACATGAAAAGCAAAGCAAAGCAAAAACAAAGGATAAAACAATCATCCATTAATCAGTTATCTGCAACAAAGCAAAAGTAAAGACAAAAAAGCAAAAACAAAACAAAACAAAATAGAGCTGTTAAACGATTAATCGCGATTAATCGCATCCAAAATAAAAGTTTTTGTTTACATAATATATATTTGTGTACTGTGTATATGTAACATGAACTGCCGGACACAGAGGTAAGTGTAAAACACAATAAGTTTATTTACAGGATCTGAGTGAGTGCGCCGTTGGAACTGGTGATAAGAG
>JAFVLL020041911.1:0-13536 GCA_021397915.2 Tor tambroides
GGTCTGTACAGCAGAACAACATTATGCCTATGAGAGTCCCCACAAGGATAGCAGAACAAGTGTGTGTGTGTGTGTGTGTGTGTGTGTGTGTGTGTCTGTGACTCCTTGGAGAAGCACAAAAATCTTCCCCCTTGTTGTAATCAGTACATGTGAAGCAGTATTTCAGCTCTGAATGAATGAATGAATGCTGGGTAAATGTGTTGCCATGTTATCAATCGTGAGTTCCTGTCTCGCGTTTCTATTCAGACTCTAAAGCTTCCTTCAATGCTTGCTTTACTCGACAAAACAGTACTAACTCTAGTGTGTTTGCAGCTTGTGATTCTTACTGTGAATCTTTTCTCATGAGTAGATCTCAAAATCTGTACTTGCCACATAAACACTTCACATCTGACCTACACTTTCACTCTCAACAATCATCAACATAACAGCAATAAACCACTAGATGCTGAAATAAAAGAATCAATATCCTGTATTCAATTAGCTTTTCAATGGTCAAGCTTACAGATTTACTGCTGACTAACATTAACAAGCTTAATTCAGCCAAAAAATGAGCATTCTATCATCCTTTACTCTCCTTCATGCCATTCAAACACCATGCCTTTCTTTCCTTGGTGGAATTCAAAAGAAGATGTTTAGCAGAATGTTCACACTGCTCTGCATCAAACAATTAAAGCACACAATAAAAAGGCCAAAACCAGGTCCGTTACAGTCATCCATATGACTCATGTGATATTTGATGTTTTCTGAAGTCATATGATGCTTTGTGTGAGGAACAGACTCAAATCTAAGTCATTTTTTTATTTTACAATTTCAGTTGCGTGTTTGATGAGACACACAAGAGCAACGTCTGATGTTAAACCGGTGCTGACGTGGCATAACTCGACTGATCTCTGATCTGTTCCTCACATAAATCATGACTTCAGTTCTGTAATGATGCTTCATATAGCTTCACGGAGCTCAGCAGCCCCAGTCCTCATCACGAACATCTCCGGTCCACAGAAACTCAAGCAGGTTCAGATCGGCATGATGGTGAGTAAACGAGGGCTGAAATGATTAGTCAACACTGTCGACAAATATTTTAGTTGTCGAGTAGTTGTTTGATCTCATATGACCTAATGTAGAAGCCTGCAGTAACGCGGTTTGACCAGTGTGGCGCTGTAGCGTAAGCCTGTAATTCAGCCCTCCTGGATGCAATTCAAGAGAAGAAGACACACACAGCGCTTCAGAGCAAACGCAGCCCAACCTGAAGCTGCTTGGATCAATATGTAAAGATATGCAGCGTGCTTTCCTCTCGATAATGACATAAACACAACAAAAACTGAGAGTGGTGTGAAAGCAGCAGTTAAGAAAGCATCTGATTTAGGGTTGGGTATCGTTTAAATTTGATCAATTCTGATTCTGATTATCGATTCCGATTCTTATTGATTCCCAGTTTCAATTCCAATGTGGTTAAAAAAAAACATTTAGATGTTTCAAACATTTAGATAACGAACATATTTATTCTGTCTCTTTTTGCAAAACATGTAATTGCTGCTGAATACCATGAACAAAAATCAGCCGGCTACATAAAAACTGGACTCAGATTAAGAGCTGTTTGTGTGCAAAATAGAGCTGCACCATTCTGGATAAACTGAGAAGTTTTTTTTCAAATGAAGGTTGTGGTTCTCTCACAATTCTGAAGAAAAATATTAGACGATCTCATGGAATTTAAAAATGGAATGATTCAGTGACTCACTCAAGATTCACTCGTTTCATTACTGGATGAATCAGTGTTTTTGAATGAATCTCTTGTACGAATGAATCAAAGACAAATACATTTTTAACAGCTCCTTTTTGTCACCTAAAAAAGATGTGCACACAAGAATTGATAGGTGGAATTGCAATTTTAATTTTAATTCCTGACCTTAAGTATCTGGAATTGGAATTGATTTTCGATTCCCAACCCTAATCTGATTACAGCGATGTGATGTTTGCATGAGCTCTGCGTTTCAGTACTCCAGTAAAGTCCAGTCACGTCACACTTGTTTATATAGTACTTTATGCAATAGATTTATTTTTAAATCTTTTTTTTTTCTTATCCATATGACTTACAAAAGGAGATGTTTATATATCATCTGTTTTATATGTTTTATATTTATGTTTATATAGTACTTTTTCCTATGGCTAATTAAATGGTGAATAAGAGAGTTTCTCTGTCTGTCATCTCATTTTGTGTGCCAAATATATTTATTTGTATAAATTAATTGTATAATTGTAATTACATAATATGATTTTCAAAAGCTGAAGTGATTACCTTTATTTATTTGTTAGAATATGTATAACTCAATATTTGAACTAATTGCAAAAGCTGAAAAATCTAAGTCTACCGATTAATCAGTGAAATAATCGCCGATTAGTCGATTAATCGTTCTAATAATTGTTAGATTAATCGATTATCAAAATAATCGTTTGTTGCAGTGCTACAGTAAACACTGATTTCCGGTGGCGCTGCGACTCACTGTTGATGATGGAAATGTCCCGGCCCTTGTAGTGCTCAGCGAGGGTGATGGACGAGCCCTGTCCAGACGCCACGACGCGCACCGTCCGGCCGCTGTCCCCGCAGTCCAGGTGAACGGAGGAGCCCAGCTCGGAGCCGTGGACCGCCAGCGTGTCGGGGAAGCGGAAGGCGTCACGGCTGCGATCGCGGCAGTAAGACTTGTACCACCACTGGATGACTGGAGTCTGAGAGGAGACGCTGGTGTAATGACACGGCAGAACCACCGACTGGAAGAGCATCGCAAAGCGCCGCTCGTCACGGACAGAGACCTGCACCGCCTCACACACCAACACCGCTGAGACCGGACCAGACCAGACCAGACCAGAGAGAGAGAAACACAAGATAGTGTGATTGACAGATCATGAGTGGAAAAACACAGAACATGAAGACATGATCATACAATATATGCTGACATCAATAAATGATCTTTGATCATAAATGAACCACAAATACTGTGAGGCGTGGAGTGTGTTTCTGTCTGCTGTAGGACACTCATCAACTCCCTGCACACTGTCATTATCCTCATTATTGAGAGAGGCTGATTCAGCACAGAGTGTGTGTGTGCGTGTGTGTGTGTGTGTGTGTGTGTGTATAGGTTCCTCCTCCATCGTATGACCAAATGTCCTCACAATGATAGTGAAACCTGACTTTTAGACCAGCATTCATAGACATTCTGAACTCTATTGGGGTTTGACAACACGTTTCAGGACCTACTCATTGTCGAAATCGTACTCTAGATTTAATACTGTCACATGGAATTGATGTTAGTGGTGTTGAAATTCTGCAGCAAAGTGATGTCTCAGATCATTATCTAGTCTCGTGTATACTCTATATAGCTAAAACTGTAAATTCTACTCCTTGTTACAAGTATGGTAGAACCATCACTTCTACCACAAAAGACTGCTTTGTAAGTAATCTTCCTGATTTATCGCAATTCCTCAGCATATCCAATAGATCAGAACAACTTGATGATGTAACAGAAACTATGGACTCTCTCTTTTCTATCAGTCATCAGCTGTAAAGCATTGAGTCAAACCCTGTGGTGTAAAGCAGCAGCAGCGCAGGATCCTGAGAGAATGAATGATCAGGCAGTGAACTATACCAGAACATTCTCAAGTTTATTAGTGAAGATGAGTCATATTTATATGAGACAGACTCATGCAGTTAGAGGAGAGGACCCCCACACACACTCACACACACGTATACACACACACACACACACACACAGTCACACACGCGCGCGCACACACACTCACACACACACACACACACACACACACACACACACACACACACACACACACACACACACACACACACACACACACACACACACACACACACACTCACGCACACACACACACACACTCACACACACACACACACACACACACACACACACACTCACGCACACACACACACACACACACACACACACTCACACACACTTGTTCTGCTATCCTTGTGGGGACTCTCATAGGCGTAATGTTGTTCTGCTGTACAGACCGTATTTTCTATCGTCCTACACCAACCCTACACCTAAACCTACCCCTTACAGGAAAATTTTCTGCATTTTTACATTTCAAAAACTCATTCTGTGTGATTTATAAGCTTGTTTACCCGTGGGGACCTCAATTTAGGTCCCCACCGTGACACAAGTCCCCATGAGGTTGTGAATATTCAGGTTTAAGTCTCCACCAGGATAGAAAAAACAAGTACACACACACACACACCACACACACTCTCTCACACACACAGACACACTCTCACACACACACACACACTCTCTCACACACACACACACACACACACACACTCAGACACACACACTCTCACTCAGACACACACACTCTCACACACACACACACTCAGACAAACACACACACAGACACACACACACACACACACTCAGACACACACACACACACACACACACACACTCTCACACACACACACACACACACACACACACACACACACACACACACACACTCACTCACTCACTCACACACTCACACACACACACACACACACACACACTCACACACACACACACACACACACTCACACTCACTCACTCTCACACACACACACACTCACACACACACACACACACACACACACACACACACACACACACTCACACACACACACACACACACACACACACACTCACTCACTCACTCTCACACACTCACACACAAGTGTGTCTCCTCTGAGCTTCTGAATATCTGCTATCAATCTAGTTGATCAACAGTAGAGCTCTTCTCAGATTGTGGTGGGTTTATAAACTAACACACCCAGAAACAGCTGGTTTAAATCTGACCTGCAGGATTCAGACAGACAGCAGCAGGCAGGGAGTGTGCACTAGTAAGGGAGCAGATCATGTGTTTGATAAGAAAGGTCTTTAGACGACTTTCACTTCAGATGCTTTTAAAACTCTAAAACTGCAGTGAATCAAATTAAACTGCTGTGGAAATGTGTTCTGTAACAAAACGCAGACTAAATAGACAAATATTTTTGTATTTATATCTAGCCTATCTATCTGTCAGGCATAGGCAGAGACAGGAACTTACAGTAAAACCTTACAAATTCCACATTTCTCTGAATCTCAGTGGCAAACAGAGCAGTGTGGATAGAAGCTCCTGATTATAGAGGCTTTGCTTAGACATCATTACACAGTCACTAGTTAAGAGCTGTATCTGCTTCGTAAGCAGTTTTACACCGTTACCATGGTGATCAAACAAGTGCTGCAACAGTTTAACTGTTTCAACTACTGAAGACGATCGTTTGATGTTACTATATGTAACAGCTGCGAAACTCCTCTCCAAATAAACCAAAACCTCGCAACATGAATCACGTGAAGTGGTTGTGCTGATAAACATCATACACCACATTTACTGTACACACAGCTGAACGCAAATACTACAGTACTAGTTAACAAAGAAGGAGCTGGTAGTTTCTGGACTGCAGTGAAAAGCGAGAAAACAACCTGCTGCTCAAACTTCTGCCAACTCTCGGAAAGTGACGCACCTGTGAAGACCAAGAGCGAGATCCCGCATCTGAGGAGAGAAAGCGCTTTAAACCGCTCCGTTCTGAGAGCCATCGCGGAATCTCTGCCGTGTTTCGCTCCTGTTTTTCTCTTCAGGTTCGTTCTGCGTCTCGAGACTCCAGTAACGGGACTGCGCGCGCCCGCCCCCGGCGCGGTCACGCGTCACCGAGAACATACTGTATGTGACCCTGGAGCACAAAACCACTCATGAGGGTCTATTTTTTTAAAGCTGAGATTTGTGCATCATCTGAAAGCTGAATAAATAGCTTTCCATTGAGGTATGGTTTGTTAGGATAGGACAATATTTGGCTGAGATACAACTATTTGAAAATCTGGAATCTGAGGGTGCAAAAAAATCTAAATATTGAGAAAATCTCCTTTAAAGTTGTTCAAATGAAGTTCTTAGCAATGCATATTACTAATCAAAAATGAAGTTTTGATATATTTCTGTTGAAATTTACTAAATATCTTCATGGAACATGATCTTAATATCCTAATGATTTTTGGCATAAAAGAAAAATGGATAATTCTGACCCATACAATGTATTGTTGGCTATTGCTACAAATATACCTGTGCTACTGAAGACTGCTTTTGTGCTGCAGGATCACATTTCAGGAGTTTCAGCAACATTATTACACACATTCATCATTTCATTATTATTATTATATTTTTTTTTATTGCTGAAATCAAGAACATACAAAACAGTACAAAATACAAAATATCCACATAACACTTGAACAGACAACAACTAAATAAAACAGTAAAAAAAAACTCAAAAAATAAATAAATAAATAAATAATGAAAGGAAAAACAATAATTTAAAATAAATAAATAAAAATAATAATAATAACAAATGCAATAAAGGGCCACTGTTTCACATAAGATTCACTACACGAGAGCAAATTCTGACAGTCTTCATAGCTTTCTTATTATTAGATACTGAAATCAGATTAATATAATTCTCCATGTCTCTTAAAAAGACCACAAAGACAGGTTTACAATTTGAGAATTTGCATTTATGGATATAAAATTTGCTTAAGAAAAGAATTAAATTTATAATAAAACAAATATTTTCTTTTGTGGGGTCTGAGTCAAAATACCCAAATATAATATTTCTCATCTGTATCGAAAATTCTGGCAAAAGCTTCACCTTAACAAAAGCACCAATATCATACCAAAACTCCTGAGTGTATTGACATGACCAAAATAATGCTCCACTGTTCATCAGCATTCAGACAACAAGAGCACGATAGCTCTACATCAGCTCTAAACTTTTCTATAAACTTCTTGACAGGATAAAACCTGTGGATCAGTTTAGAAGACACTTCTTTCACCTTCATTTCATTCTTTTCTAACCCTGTTCTCTCGAAATACTCGTCAGAAGATGATACAAAGCATAAACAATAAATCTCTATGAGAAAACTCAAACCTTATTTAGTTTTCCCGTACAGATTCTACAAACAGCAAACCGCTTAAAATATTAACGATCATCAGGTTCGTCTAAGTATCAGCTCAAGTTTGAAGTTTGAAGTTTGATATTGGACTTGTATCAACAATGATTTCGCCCTCTAGTGTTTCTATCAGGTGTAGCAGCGAAAATTAACCAGGGTTTTACCATAAATAGAGCCAAAAAACCGTGGTTACTATAGTTAAACCATGGTAACCACAGATTAACCATGATTTTGCTACACTAACCATAGTTTAACCAGGGTATTTGTAGTAAAACTGTGGTTATACAAATGGTAATCAATACGCCAAAAAAAACCTGCACATTTACTACAATAAAACTATGGTTAATTTTCTTAAGGGATGTAAGAGACCGGGGCTTGTTGTCACACACTCTGTAACACTGTAACACTGTAACGGCATGTATTTGTAACTGAACCGCTTCTAAACATTCTTATTGGTTGATTGATTGATTGACTGATTCTATTGATTGTGAATTCTATTCATAAATTCTAAAATGATATTTTTGTCTAGTGATTAACACGTAATTTAATAAAGTGTTTCCTGTAGTTCAAACAGTAGATCATAGTGCTTGCGACACCAGGGTTGTGGGTTCGATTCCCAGGGAATGAATGTACTGTAAGTGAGTTTGGATGAAAGTGTCTGCCAAGTTAATACAGACAGTCACTAATGATGAGAAATGCAATCTGTATGCAAAACAATAGTAAATGTACATTTAAATTGTATTTTTTTACATTCTGAGATGTAAAAAAGACCTGTTTCCCTAAACAGCAGGTTCCCATTGCTTTAACTTACCCATAATGTGTTCAGCATCTGTCATGTAGTCAAATACAAACACTTTCTAATAATACTCTCACGCTGAGAAATAATAACGGGTAAAAAAAAAGATGTATTTAATGATTGTCATGTAACATCCTACAAAATAAATTACATGCGAAACAGTATCAGAATGTATGTAGAAATCAATCAAAACCATAACAAATGAATCATAAAAAAACAGCATGATCTTCTCTAGGCTGAACAATACATTTCTGTCATATACATGTAAATACGTTTTCCTTGACATGATTCAACTTTAATGTTTAAGAATAGTTCTATTTAATTACATCTTAGCTGAAAATGGCCTTGTGCAAAACTCACAGATTGACGTCATCAAGAGCAACAGAACAGGACCGCTTTTCATAACAATGAGTCCTAATGAAGAGAGAAGTCGTTGGACAATAGATAGTTAAATGGGTTATAGTTAGGAAACTAACCACCGCAGTTCAGCTTCACTCTGTCACGGTTTAAAACAGAAACCTAAATGTTAAACAGCTGAATCAGGAACTTCAGCGAAACCTGTTAGTCCACCAACTAAAGACTTTTGCTTGAATGTTTTATTCTGAAACAATGCAAAAATAAAGCAATGGGCTGAAACTGAAATAAACTGAAATCTAATTGATTCACACTACCTATTTCTATAAACGCAGTTAAGACGACATGAGTTCAGGAAAATCCCACATGAAACATGTCAACAAGAGTCAACAAAGATCTGAAAAATAAAGAAACAGAACTACATACGAGACGAGGCGCTTTCGATCATAGACGTGAATACAACAATACAAATGAACAGCAGTTAAATCAAAGCAAACCAACCCCATCATCCTGCTTACACACCGCTATAAGAGTATTTCACATTAAAAATATATAACACATAAGAGACTAAATGGCCACAACACTGAAGGGTGTCAGTGGGAGATTTATTAAAGCCCTTTTAGGCTATGTTCACACTTGGCGTCTTTTTCACGTTATAATCCTATGGAGTAAACCGTGTTTTCAAAAAAGTCCTGAGCGCTTTTTAAAATGCCGCCGCCGGCGTCTTTTTTTGCAGTCCAAAAAAAAAAAGTTAAACTTTTCTGAAAAAAAAACAAAAAAAAAACGCCCTACGTCAACTGACCAATGACAAGCGAGCAGGGAGTTGTTCCCATAACAACAAAAACAACAAGAAAAAAATGGAGAAGATAGCCGGTACTAGTTTTGGAGCACAAGGAGTTGTATGATAAGAGCACAAAACTCTATATAGTATAAAATATGTCGCTAAGCATGCATCATCCAACCGGAGCTCCTGGACAAAATTGCGCTCTTGTCAACTTTTACGTGTCAAAAAAGACGCCAAGTGTTTGAACACGCCTTTATTCTGTCAAATCTCATATTCAGGATATGAGGCACAAAAATGATTCTTAAAGCGGTTTAGTTGTCCATTTTCTCTAGCTTCTGCGTATTTCTGAGGAGCGAGTCCGCGTCTGCTGAACTCAGTTCCTCGGATCTTTGGGTTTATTCGGTGGAACGCTGGGCGGTCTGTCGCGACTGTCGTAGCGGTCGGAGTAACGGTCTCTGCGATCGTCGTAGCGGTCGCGACGGTCATCGTAGCGGTCTCTGCGATCATCGTAACGATCTCTGCGATCATCGTAACGATCTCTGCTGTCGTCGTAGCGGTCGCGCCGGTCGTCTCTGTCGTCTCTGTCGTTCCTCTCGCGCCGGTCGCTGCGATCGTCTCGTCTGTCGGTGTAGTGATCTCTCCGGTCATCGTAGTCGCTGCGGCGATCGTAGCTCCTCTCGCTGCGGTCGTCAGGCGGATCGCGTCTGTCTGCGCTTTTCACGCGACGCTCTTCCTCGTAGTTCACGTGTTCTTCACGGTCGTCCTCTCTGCCTTCAGGGTCCTTGTCTGTGAACTCTTCTCCTTCAGGAGTCCTGCGAACACAGAGGAATAAAGCTTAGCGGACGCCCTCAGCGGTGGATGTGCGAGATGTGTTTCTTGCGCACCCCATTGCGTATTCCTCAGCCTTTTCCCTCCTGCGACGGCAGTAGCAGCAGCAGCAGATGATGATTCCCACAACAAGAGCCACGGCCACAACACCCCCGATGATCGTCGCTGTGGAGGCGATGTTCATGGACGCTACAGGAGAAGAGACGGTTGGGTTAGTCAACACTATAGCTTAAGATCAGTTCTTAATGAAAAGCTGCAGTGTTTCTTACGTGGATTGACCCGCAGGGTCACAGTACACGTCGCAGATCTGATTTCGTTGGTGGATGTGCAGATGTAGTAACCGGATGTGTCGATGGAAATATTGAAGAGCGACAAAACCCCTTTTTCTGAGGAGAGATGGACACACACTCGTAAGTGATGCAGGAGAAGGTGGTTTATATGGAGTCAAATCAATGCCACATATACATGCAGAAATATTGAAGTTTTGCAAAAGAAAATGAAGTATTGTAAGAAAAAAAAGAAGTTTTGCAAATAAAAATAAAGAATTGCAAAAGAAAATGAAACAGAGTAAAAGCAAAGATTTTGCAATATATTTTCCATGGCTATAGCTACTAATTTATTTGCAACCCTGCTTTTATTTTGTTTCAGTGAAGTGTGAGTTTGCAATAATGTTTTTTTCCCACCCCCATGTCAAAACAATCCCAGAAAGTGAAATGCACAGAAACAAGAAGTGCAAAGGGGGAAAAAAATGTCTTTTTCTTGCAATACTTCATTTTATTTTGCAATTCTTTATTTTTGTTTGCAAAAAGTACATTTAATTTTTTCCTCAATACTTTCATTTTCCTTTGCAATACTTCAGTATATGTGGCATTGATTTGACTCCATAGGTCTCAGCATGTATTTGAGCAGCGTCACACACACGTACGATCAGTGGCCTTGAGCGGCAGCGGTCGAGAGACGTTATTGACATTGTAGCTTTGCCATTTGTAGGTCGGTGTCGGCGTTCCCTCCTCGGAGCGGCAGGTCAGCTCAATGTTCTCGAAGTATTCTGCCTTCCCGACAACATTGCAGATGGGCGGTGATGGAGCCACTGGCACACAACAAGAACACACACGTCATCGTAGCATGCACATTTGTGACCCGTGCTGGCAAAATGAGCGTGAATGCGCACAGGCTAACTTTGAGATACATGCAAAAATGTAGATTTTTGTCAAATTTGAGGTTTTCACAAAAATGAGGTCATTAAGCCCTTGTCTAGCGATCCCAATGCTCCAAATAGTAATTAAACATCTACAATTATCTTTATTTGTATGTTTTCTCCCGTATAAAGTGCGCGATCCCAATAAATATACACATATACACAGAATTACAGTATTTAAGTTCACGCAAACATAATCTGCTGTCTTAAAGGGTTAGTTCACCCAAAATTAAAATTAGCCTATGATTTACTCACCCTCAAGGCATCCTAGGTCTATATGACTTTCTTCTTTCAGACGAATCCAGTCCAAGTTATATTAAAAATGATCCTGGCTCTTCCAAGCTTTATAATGGCAGTGAATGACTATTATTTTTCAACAGTCCAAAAGAAATCCAATAAAGCGCATCCATCCATAATAAAAAAGAGCCTCACACGGCTCCGGAGGGTGAATGAAAGCCTCCTGTAGCGAGTCCATGCGTTTAAAGAAAAATATCCATATTTAAAACGATATAAACAGTTTTGTGTGATTTCAGCTAACTGTTGTATGTGGAAGTCGTTCTGGCGGATGATAAAGGACATATGCATAGCGTAATCTCCAGTGAGAATATGCTAGTCTCACGAGAACCAACGTTTGTTTACAGGAGCAAAGGAAGCAAAGTTTCCTTATTTTAGCAAAGAGAAACTAGTTTCCTTTTGGCTTATATGGAAATCCTTCGACATTTTACTTTACAAATCCTTGTTTTGTACTTCTAATTCGTGACCGGTGTTTTGTTCTGCACTTCCACGTGTGTCACATCTCTTCACTTATGTACAACAGTTAGCGGAAGCTAGAGATCAGTGATTATAACGTTTTAAATATGGATATTTTTCTTACAAAAGCTCATCGATTTGCTACAGGAGGCCTTTATTCACCCCATAGCCGTGTGAGGCACTTTTGATTATGGATGGGTGTGCTTTCTTGGGCTTTTTTTGGACCGTTGAACAGAAACACCCACCCATTTCCATTATAAAGCCTGGAAGAGCCAGGACGTCTTTAAATACAACTCAGACTGGATTCGTCTGAAAGAAGAAAGTCATAAACACCTAGGATGCCCTGAGGGTGAGTAAATCATGGGCTAATTTTCATTTTTGGGTGAACTAACCCTCTAAGTGAACGTTTGGGGAAAACATCTGCTGTGTAACATTATATTAGATTTACAGTAGATCTTAATATACAGGCCATCTGTCGCATTAATGTTAGTCTACCAAGAAAAGAGGAAATCACTCGCTGCTCATGATTAAACTGCTTTTGTAGTTTTAATAATCGTTTTATTTTTAATGAACACACTAAATGGATTTTTACATTTGATTATTTGTTTTTCCTATTTGAATATTTTTATTTAGA
The DNA here is from genome assembly GCA_021397915.2 of Tor tambroides. NCBI lineage: Eukaryota > Metazoa > Chordata > Actinopteri > Cypriniformes > Cyprinidae > Tor > Tor tambroides. The sequence goes on from JAFVLL020041911.1 coordinate 12,385, forward strand.
TGTAAAATGAAAAAGGTAATGCATTATTTGTTTCTTTCTTATATTTGTATACAGTTTTTTTGCATCTGTTAAATATATATAAAAAAATAGCTATATTGTGATTATTTATGCAGTAATTATTATTAAGAAAAGAACTGGAGGAAAAGATGCAACGTTGCTGGTGATTTTGCTTTGGAACCTTCAGAAAACTTTGCGTTTTAAATTTGATAGTCTTTTAATTCTATTCTGTACAGCACTTTGGTCAACTTCAGTTGTTTTTAAATGTGCTTTAAATAATAAATATTGTTTAAAAAAAAAAAAACTTTAGATTTTGCTTTTTGCTGACTTCTCAACTTTCAAACGGGACTAGCTCAGTCATTTTTCTTCTGATTCATACATCATTTTGAAGGTCTTTTAATGGAGAATGTGAAAATAAAAATAACACATTTTTGAACTTTTGCTTATTGTGACTCATTTTGCCAGCACAGGTCTCATGTATTCATCTGCACTGGACTTGAGTGTTGATTACTGAAGAGATCTGACCACTGATGTTCATAAGCATCTCTCAGAAGGGTTCGGCGGATGGCGGCGTGTCTTACCCAGGACTACGAGACTAGCCTTGTCAGACAGACTGCCCTCCTCATCCTCCGGATCCTGAACTTTGCAATCGTAGTCCCGTGTGTCGGCGCTGGTGACGCCCTGGAGCTGCAGATTGGCTGTTCCTTTCACCAGATCCACCACTATGTTTGCCCTGCCTTTATATTTAGTGTATGCCTTAGTTTTATTCCCAGAAGTGAAGTAACTGACGACGGTAATCTGTATAAAAACAGTACAATCAATCACAAAACATTAATACAGCTCCATGCCTGCTGAAAAAAAACAATAGTAAAAAAAAAAAAATAGTGTTTTTACTGGTTATAATGGGAATAGTATTGGTTTTAATGGAAACGGTAATTGGCCGCCTACTACTGGTGGCTTGTTAGAATGGAATATGTCCCAAAACACACTACAGGAAACCATTTTTTAGTGGTTTTATTGGTTAAAAGTTGATGGTTTGTAATATTTGTAATGCTCTTTGTAATGGAAACTATTAGAATTTCTGTGATGTTTCTATTGTTTTTTTTTTTTCAGCAGGGATATGAGCACGAGAAGTGATGTTAGGGACTGTTCTGT
>JAFVLL020041912.1:0-44438 GCA_021397915.2 Tor tambroides
TACTGTAAAATATTCCCGCCAAGTAAAAATTACCCAGAATGCAATATAAATTACAGTATTTTACTGTATTGTATAAATGTGGTATTGTACTGTAGGTTTTTACAGTACTGTGCTGCTAAATCTACAGCGATTTCTAACAGTGTAGAGTTATGAAGTGTCATCTGCGTCCTTTAGACTCTAGGGGCTCCATCTGGAGAAAGTCCATTAGCATTCCTGTTCATTTCAATGGAAGTTACTTGACACAGTTGTTTTTGAGCCAATCAGCTGAGCCATAAATGTCATGTGACTACTTACTCTGGGAAATAACGCCATCACTACAATTGGCTGATGGCAACAGAAGAACGTGCACAGTCCCAAAACCTTCATTAGCAACTAGAGCTGTGATGTTAATGGCAGCAGACAGGGAATGTATGTTTGTTTCACATGGTGCCGGTAAAGCATCTGCTTTACTATTAAATATAAAATGATTATAGTTGTCCCTATATCAGCAGTGCCTTTTACTGATTGGCTCGTGCACACTTCCTGTCAGTGTTATTTTAGTATTATCTGTATACTATTATAGTGTTTATTAATATTTTGTTCAGTTACTTAGTTTTAGTATTTTTTTTATGTTTTGTCATTTTTATTCATTTTTGTTTATTTAGTTTTAATTTTTTTTATTTATATTTTAGTAATTTTGCTACTTGGGCTTAAACTTATTTTATTAATTTTATTTTTATATTTTATATTATATGTGTTTAATATATTATTATTACATTTTTATTATTTTATTTGAATAATATTTTATTGAAAATAATAAAATAATTGGATTATTTTAATAATTATACTTTATTGTGTTTTATTTCAGTTTTATTGCAAATATTAGATATATATAGTTTTAGTTTTACTTAAAACTGGTTTGAAACACATTTGACAACATTTAAAAACATTTTAGCAGTAGCACTGTCTAATCTGTTTTTAATCTGTTTTTATTGATTTCATTTTGTTAAAATATTTACCTGTTCCAGGTTTTTTTATTTTATTTTATTTTTGTTGTGTTGTTTTTATTGTTGTTGTTTTGTTTAAGGGTTTTTGTTGTTTTTGTTTTGTTGTTGATTTGTTGTTGTTTTGTGTTTTTTGTTTTGTTTTGCACTCTATTTATTTTTGCGGTTGCAACTGTTGCCACTAGTGGTGCAGAAATTGCGCACTGCACCTTTTAAACATTTCTGTAGACTTTTCACAGTGAACCTACAGCTTTCCCAGAGGGCACTCTGTGTTTGTGTGAGTGTGTGTCAGGGTGTACAACTTCACACTTGAGACATGTGTCTGACATTAAAATTGATTTGACAACCTCCCTACAAAACCAAACCGGTCCACTGCTGGGGCCATTACTCCGAGTTGTTAAGTGGAGTATAAAAAAAACATTTACAGCGCTGTCCTCCCTCACAAACACACACACACACACACACACACACACACACATATACAGAGATAGCTCACTGATCTCTGTTCCACATGCTTAGCAACCTTAGCCAGCAACAGTCGCCTATATTATTATGGAAAAATAGCTTATCTGTCTCTCACATAACACACACACATTCGACTATCTCCTCATCAGAATCATGCTGACAGAGTGTAATGTAGTTTAGAGACTGCTGAGTGTGGAGTAGAAACAGATTTTCTGGAGTTTTCCATCTCATTAAAGGCCAAGCCAAGGTCACCAGCCTCTCCTGCTCTCTTTCTTTCTCTCAGGGGAAAGGTGCGCTGCATGCTGAGTGAGCTGTGCGTATTTGCTTGCTAATAAGAGTGTGTACATTTTCTCTGTAGACGTGCAAATGATGCAGCGGGAAAAAAATAAACCCTTCCATGCTGTGTCTGAGATGGTAGCTTTAAGTTTCCTCGTTCAGGCGGGGCCATCATGAGACCCAGTCGTTTGTGACCTCTGCTCATTCACCTTGGTTGTTCCCATGGCGCTGGGTAGCCTGCGGGATGCAGGTGAATGGGAGGAAGCCTGACAAGCATCGCTAGCGCTCTGATCGATGAGAAAGCACAGGAGTAAGCCTAAGATTGTGTGTTTAAAAGACGCTCCCGTGGGATTTTCTGCCTACACGTTATTGTGGGGATTGTGTTGTGGTGCATTTACTTGTTGAGAAAAATAAGGAAGCACACACAAGTGTACAAGCTGATATTTAAGATGTTGCTGTCAGCTTTTTTCTGTCAGCATCAGGATTTAGGTTAATATATACACTACTAAGTTTCAGGGTCAGTAAGTTTTTTTAACATTTTTGAAAAGAAAAGAATTCTGCTTACAAAAGCTGCATTTATTTATAAAAAATACGAAACAGTAATAATATTATCATTTAAAATAACTGCTTAATATTTTAATGTACTTTAAAATGCAATTTATTCCTGTGATGCAAAGTGAAAAACTGAATTCTTAGCATCATTAATTTACTCCAGTCTTCAGTGTCACATGATCCTTCAGAAATCATTCTAATATGCTGACTTGGTGATCAAGAAAACTTTCTTATCATTATTAATGTTGAAAACAATTGTGCTGCTTAATATTGTGGAAATAGTGATATTTATTTCAGGACTCTTTAAAAAATACAAAGTTAAAAAAGACCAGCATTTAAAAAAAAAAATAGAACAAATATCCTTTGTAAATGTATTTACTGTCGCTTTTGAAGAAATGAATGTGTCCTAACTGAATAAAAATATAAATTTATTTTAAATTTTTTTTATTGAACCTAAAACCTTTGAAGAGTAGTTTATAAGAGAAAGTGTATATCTGGGTCCTATAAGTTGTCACATTTTATCAGCCCTTTTTTCAACTTTTTGACGTCAATTTAAATTCCAAATTTTTAAAATTATTATTATTATTATTTATGTTTGGTAAAAACATTTCTACTCAAGGCTTTCAATATGGGGTTGTAAAAGCTGAATTTAATATTGCAAAATAATTAGAAAAATGCTATTTAAAATGGTTTGCAATTCAACATAGAAATTTCCCAAAAGAATTTCATGTCAACACTCACCCAGCCTCACTTCAACATATAAATAAATAAGTAACTTTTTTTTTTTTTTTTTTTTTTTACATCTTCAAAATATCAAGTGGTTTTTTTTGTTTTGTTTTTTGGTTGCTCAGTTGTTCCCATTTCTCTGTGATATTGCAGTCAGTAGATATTAACTTGAGTCTGTCCTTTAGTCTACATTAAGTCTGTGGGATTTTATTATCTGCCAGGTGAAAAAGCAATAGCACATGTAAGAACATATAAAGAAGAAAAGATGGTAAAAAAAAAAAAAAAACTTTGGGGGATCTAAGCACCTTCAAACCCTGCATACTTCTTCACAATTTCCTCACACCTTGCATTACCTCGGTCTACATAACACTCACTCCCAGCAACCAAACACTGCTCACTCCCTTCCCACTTGCCCACTCTCTAATACCTCCACAGACAGACAGACAGAGAGCCAGCGAGACAGGACAGAGTCACAGTTGGTGCATGAGGACGGGTATCTGAGTTTATGTAACTGCCTCAGCCGGTCCGTCTCAGTGCAGAGGTGGGGGGTGGAGGGCAGATGAAACCGTATTATTTTCTAGTTACATAATATTTAGTGTATGAAGAGCTGGCAGCAGTGACCAGAATTTCAATGAGATTTTTGTTTTTTTTGTCGTCTTTCCTCTTCATTTTTAAGGACACCACGCACACACTCAGACAAGCGCACACTTGTACACATGATGCTGTCTGAATCCTCTCAAAGCCTCTCTGCTTTCTCCAGAGGATTTCATGTCAAATAAGGTTGACTGAGCCTCACTTTCATTGCACGAGGTGAAGACGCCAGGACAGTGATTTGATCTCTGGCTCTCTACAGGCAGCTGATATAAGTATGCTTTTTACATTACAGCTGCACTTCTGTGGACTCTCGGAGTTTCTTTCATGTCATTTCAGATCTTATTAATTTTTCAAGAAGACATTCTTATAAATCTGTATTGTAAATCACTCCCTTGTCTTGTATGGTATAACCATGCTTATTTGGATGTGTATCATGTTAATACCATGATACTTTTTGAGTACCATGTGAAATATATTAATATATACCATTACAAAAAGTATTGTGGTGGAACCACGGCTACACTTTATTTTACAGTATGTGTACTTACAGTATACTTACAGTGTGCACTTACCCAGGAAAGTACTGGTTCAGGTTAGGTTTATATATTACAAAAAGAATACCATCTCAGTATTCTCAGACTCAGACTAGTAAGTACTAGTAGTAAGCAAGCACCAATTACCCAAAACCCCTTTGCAACCACACAGCAACATTCTAAAAACCACCCACAACACCCTAGTATTGTACAAGAGTTTTGCATGGCCAAGCATATACTTTTCCAAAATTTATATTGCTTTTAATATATTTTTACATCACAAGTTTATGGGTTTGATGCAGTTAATCCAGAAAGTGTTATGCAGCCCTCTACACTTTTCATAGAAGAGGAAGCGTTATGCAGATGGCTGTTCTGACATTTCATGCGATGGGATCTTTAGAAACAGGCCCGTCTTGATTATCTTCTTAAAATCCCATCTGATTTGCCCCGGTCACCTGTGCTAGTGTTTGTGCATCCCCGCATGGCTCTTGAGCAAGAGGTGTTTCCATAGCAACAGGTTTCTATAGAAACAGGATCACAGTGGCTGCTGGAGGGTGAGCATGACTCATGCTGCTGAGGGGGTTCAGCACAGCCAAAAGCAACCAAAGTTTGCTCTCAGACACTTCTAGCAGCTGCAGCTGTGTTGCAGTCATGTGTGCAAAAAACTGTGTGGTATTACCATTAAAATATATCACAGTCAACATGACCTGAGGTGATACAGTGAAATTTGGACATGTTTTTTTCTTGGTACCATGGTACTTTTTTTGTAAGTTTTTACAGTTGTTTTTTGTTTATAGCAGACGTTTATGGTTTGTTTTAGAGTTTCTCCGTGTTGGACTCATTTCCTGCTAATTAAATCTGAGAACAGTGAAGGCTTCCTAAATTAGATTTGTGTGTTTTCTCACTGCATCTGCTAGCTTCAGTCAGGTTTTGTTAGGAAAAAAGCAAAAGAAGGGGAAATAAATTGTCTGCCTCGCTTTCAGTTTTGCCGTTCCAAATACCGGCAAATGGTCTATGTGTGTTCTTTTCTGTTTCATACGCAGAAACACATTATAATGAACTGTGAACATCCTGGTTTTGGAACAGCTGAGTATTATGTGTGTGTGTGTGTGTGTGTATGTGTGTGTGTGTGTACACAGCGAACAGATTTTAGTTTTATGTTTGGCAGCTGCCATCACTGAGCAGATCTCCCAGTCTGCTTTGATTCGTATTAGCGCCCAGATTGTGTGCGCTGAAATCTTAATTATAAGCGAAAACAAGCTCATCTCGTTCGATTTCTCTCTTCTCAAGAGGACACGCTGTCAGGAGTTCAGAGAGTCAACAACTTTATACTGAACTGTTTATTTGTGTATATATTGGTATTTAAAATCAGTGTTCATGCATGTTTACATGTTTATTCAAGTCCTCATTGCTGTGCGTCTGCAGAGGCTGTGGAATCAAACTTAGGCTGTGACGTTAGGGAAATAAAATGTGTATTGTGCATGATGTAATAAGGGCTGTTAATTTAATTTGTTAATTTGAAGAATTAAAATAAATAAATAAATAAATATATATATATATATATATATATATATATATATATAAAAGCAACATTTAAAGCAACATTTTAATAACCTTATTTTCTTTTTTCAGAATACTGTTGAGTGGCCATAAATGTTATTAAATAAGTTTTTTTTGCATTTATATGGCTACCAGCATGTGGTAAGTGTTGTCAACACAGTCTATTTTAGCTTGAAATGGCTTGTATAAGTTGTTTTCAGTACAAAAGCACAAAGGCTAACTGGCTCTGAGGTTTCTGTGAGTAATAGTGTATCTAAGACACTTATGCCTGATTGTGACACATATAGCACTCTTTTTGTCACCCTTATTAGGCAAGGGACGTTCAAGGGAGGTGTCAGCATAGTCTTGACTGAGGTCAGAGGTCAAGAGAAGTCACTGTGCTAGTCTTATTTTCAGCACATAATGCTAAAAACACATTTCAAGATTGTAAAAGAATCGGAGTGTAGATTAAGTACGATTCACTTCATTAATAAATTCAAAGCAAACTCAGCAAGGCTTTAGATTGCAGTCCAGATGTTTTCATTGTCTGTAAATCTTGCAGTATACCATAGCTGACATCACGATAATCCAATGGCATTCACAGATCAAACCCAGCAGGTGTTCAGGTCTAGGTCATAGTAGAATATGACCTTTGACCCCTCAGATGATCTTTTTTCGTTCTTTTACTGGAAAAGCAAAATTATTATTATTTTTTTTATCTAAAACCATTAATTAACCAGCTACCACTTACAAAAACTTCTGTGATCACCTTTAATTGGTATGATTTTTTTTATTTTGTTTATAATGTTTTTGTTTGTTTATTTATATAATGTTTATTTTGTCAACATTTTTTTGCTGTCAGTGGAGAACATTGAAGGTGTCAGATTCCTTTAAACAACATGCTTTTCAAATGATTGCCAGTGTGCTATAAAATTAATTTCATCACAGCTCAGCATTACATCGTACATGGTTAGTTCAGAGACAGTTAGTGTGTTAATACCAGGCGTCTGTGAGTCCATGTATGGATGTCAGTGCTGTCAAAATTGTTGCTCAGGGGTTATTCCACACCCTCCCTAATCTTTCTCTCTCCCCTTCCGTGGCTTTATTCCAGGATCATTAATTTTCCTGAGTGACTGTCACACGTCAGTGTGCGTCTGCCAGACTCGGTAATCTCGGGGTCACTTGACTCCTGTGTCAGCGTCCAAGGACGTTCTGTCACTGAGCTTTATGTGTGTGTGTGTGTGTGTGTGTGTGTGTGTGTGTGTGTGTTAGAGAGAGCACGATAGCAAGGGGGTTTGCATGACTGGGACCTGCTGGAATGGAAAATACCATCCACGATCTATCACAGGACAACACAGGGGGAAACCCAGAAGCCCTGCTGAGACGTGCAGCCAACAAGAGAGAGCGTGTATTGGGATATTGTGCTTGATGTTCGGAAATTCACACGGTCGCACGGCCCAAAATAGATACCTAATCTGTTAACAGGACTCCGGTTATAGTAAATCAGCTTTGATTAGCATGGGTCAGGGATATTGATATTTAATGACCGATCTGAAATCAGCCTGACACAGTTTCTCATGCTCACATCTGAACAACATGGCCCTATACGCTGATCCCAGACCAGCGGTTATGTCTGAAGTTCCCAGTGCAGATTAAAGCAGGTCACTGGACTCCAGACGCATAGTCATGTTGTTTAATTAGTTTTTATCATGACACAGCTTTGAAAAGCTCTACTGACAACATTGTGCATGAAAGAGAGAAGCAGACCATATTCAGAGTGTTTGGCTGGATGTTTTGGGCTATATTTATTCATGGCTTCGAAGTGGAACCTTAGTTCCCAGAAAGGGTTTTCCATACAGATACAGCTTGGAGATCACATTCTCTCTCTCTCACTCTCACTCTCACTCTCACTCTCTCTCTCTCTTTGCGGTGGTGATAGCAAACAGGTCGTTATCAAGCATCGTCTGTGTTGAGGTTTATAGATAAACAGTTTCCAGGGAGACCACCTTGTTTTCTGGCAGATCTGTGTTGGATCGTTTGCTGTAACTTATTTTGCCAATAAATCAATAGTCAAGCTGTTTGTCAACAAGTTGTGTAAATAGTTACTAAATGAAATGTGTTTCCACCATGTCGGAGCTGCACCAAACAGCTGTTTCTTTGCTTTGGAGTTAGAATAATTCATCTTAAATGTTTCTGTGTAGTGTGTTTGAGTAAGCTTTATACAGAATATCTTTGTGTGTGTGTGTCTGTGTGTGTACAGAGAAAGTTTAAGATCAATTGCAGCTTCCTTTCTCACTCGAAAGAGGACTGACTGTTTACCAGGACTGACTGTTTCCAGGATCCAGCAGTCTCTATATATCCTCATAATTTATAGTTTGGAAGCTTGGGTTCAGTAAGAATGTTTTTAGAGAGAGAGAAACTCTCACCAAGGCTGCATTTATTTAATCAAAAATACAATAAAACAGCAATATTCTAAAATATAAAAACATACAAAAGCTATTATATAAATAATATATGAAGTTTATTTGCAAAAACAGATAACTGTTTTTTTTTTTTTTTGTTTTGTTTTTTTTAATTTTCAAAAAAAAACATTTTTTTATTATGTTATCATGCTTTTATTGTGTCAGTTAGCTGTATTTTTTAGTTATTGTTTACCTAATAAAAATAACTCAACTGCAGTTTGATTGAGATCAACTGGAATGCACAATGAAAAAACATGATTTTGGAAAATTGTTAAAAACCGAGTTATCTGTTTTTGCAAATGAACTCTTCATGTAATATTTTAATATATTTTATTAAATATATGGTATATCAGCAGCCATTAGTGTCACATGATGGTTCAGAAATCATTTAATATGCTGATTTGGTGCTCAAGAAACACTTCTTTGTATTATTAATGTTGGAAACAGTTGTACTGCTTAATATTTTTGTGGAAACCATAATGCTTTTTGATTCTTTGAGAAGTATAAGGTTTAAAAGAACAGCATTTATTTGAAATGGAAATCTTTGTAACTTTATAAATGTCTATACTGTTACTTTTGATCAATTTAAAGGGGTCATATATGACGTTGCTAAAAAGAACATTATTTTGTGTATTTGGTGTAATGCAATGCGTTTATGTGGTTTAAGGTTCAAAAAACACATTATTTTCCACATACTGTACATTATTGATGCTCCTCTATGCCCCACCTTTCTGAAACGTGCCGATTTTTACAAAACTCATCGTTCTGAGAAGCGAGGCGTGCTCTGATTGGCCAGCTATCCAATGCGTTGTGATTGGCCGAATATCTCAAGCGTGAGACGGAAATGTTATGCCCCTTACCATGTTGTGATGCCATGTCCCGGCGCGACGACACAGAAACAATAAAACCCATTATAAAAGAGGCATTTGTTGCATCCAGTGGGGACATAATTACTGATTGCAATGACTTATACTGTCTTTTTACGCGTCGCGTTGCATCGCGCCATTACCATTCAAGTTCCTGGGATCCATCATCTCTCAGGACCTAAATTGGGACACTCACATCAACTCCATTGTAAAAAAAAAAAGAAGCCCAACAAAGGTTATACTTCTTTCGCCAGTTGAGGAAGTTTAACCTGCCACAGGAGCTGCTGAAACAGTTCTACTCAGCCGTCATTGAGTCTGTCCTGTGCACTTCAATAACTGTCTGGTTTGGCTCAGCTACAAAATCAGGGATCAGAAGACTACAGAGAACGGTTCGGACTGCTGAACGGATTATTGGTGCCCCCCTGCCCACCCTTCAAGAACTGTATACATCCAGAGTGAGGAAAAGGGCTCAGAAAATCACTCTGGATCCCTCACATCCAAGTCATCCCCTTTTTGAACTTTTGCCATCTGGCCGGCGCTACAGAGCCCCAAATACCAGGACAGCCAGGCACAAGAACAGTTTCTTCCCCCAGGCAATCCACCTTATGAACAGTTAAATGCCCCCCCCCATTATGCATTATGCAATAACAATGTGCAATAACCTTATATTTTATTTGCTACCACCTCTATCCTAGTACATCCCTGCATCTCCTTCTATTCTATCCCATTCTATCATGTAAAGGATGGAATATCAGGAATTCTTAAAATTGTGATCTCCAGGCCTGGTCAGGGAAAAATCAGGAATAAGTTCTAAATTTAAAGCAAAACTTCCATGTGTATATATAAATGCACCTTTATATAAATAAGTAGGATCAATTAACCTTCATACTAAAGGAGTTGATAGAGTTTGGGACTTGATCCATTAGGGGAATCATCATGTTCTGAACATAAATTGTTTACAATATGAGGAGGAGCGTATTAGAGTAAATTAGGTCAATGATGATATCGTTTTGTCTTCTGTCATCATTTTTGACCCTCATGTCATTGCGACCCTGTAAGATTTTCTTTACTTTACAGTATTCTTTTGTGGTCATAAGGCCTGCAACGACATGAGGGTGAGTAAATTACGGCAGAATTTTTATTTCTGGCTGAATGTTTCTGTAATCAGCTGTATTGTCAGTCTAATCCCTGTATTAACCGGTTGAGTTCTGAGCTTCAGGTTGTTTGCGTGCGACTTTGCTGAGTCTGATGACCAGCGACCTGTTGCTCTAAGCGAAAGCGTGTTGTTGCCGCAGCTACGTTGGAATCCATAGTGACTGCCATCCCATGGGCGTCCTCAGGGCTGCCAGACACACTGCCCCATATACTTAGTGTTATCCACTCAAACACACACACTCTCACTCACACACTCACTTTTGCCCTATTTACCTAGTGCCTTTAGCAGCTGTAAGTGTATTAATTCCTCTTGGGGTGTAGTAGTACCTTTCTCTCACTCTTTTTCTGTTTCTTTTTTAGCAAGAGGTTCAGGGATAATTGCCTAGAATTATTAAATGCTGTTTGGATGTCCACATAGTTTTGGTCGTGTGGTGTGTTTGAATCTGTGATGAAGTGGGTGGAGCAGATATGTAGGCTGCGGCTGTTTGTTTGTCTGTTTGCTTGTTTGTGTGTTTAGAGAGGGGGTGTGTTTGTAGGCGGGGGGTTTTTAGAGGCTGCCACACTCATTAATTAAAACAAACAATCTGTCTGACACCCACGGTGTGTGTGGATATGTGTGTGTGTAAGATGTTGCAAACAAGAATTGGGAAGAATAGATAGATCTGCCATTTTTTGCCGTGAATTACACCAGATAGAAGCTTGTTTGTTTGAAAAAGAAATGCATGCATAAAGCATTATTGTAATGCAGCAACAAACCTAGTGAAATGTTTTGCTGTCTACTACTTGCATACTGTATAAGACAGCATTCTTATTTAGGTTAGTTCAACCAAAAATGAAAATTCTGTTGTCGATAAGAAAAATGACAAAAAAGGAATCCTATATTGTTTCGGAGTAAATAATGATGAAAGTTTTATTTTTGGATGAAATATCCTCAGTTTTTAATTACATACATTACTGCTGAAAAGTCAAGATTTTAAAAGTAAGATTTTTAAAAAATATTATTGAAAGAAAGCTCTTGTGCTCACCAAGACTGCATTTATTTGATCAAAAATACAGTAAAACAGTAATATTTTATTTCAATTTAAAATAACTCTTTTCTATTTCAATATATTTTAAAATGTAATTTATTCTTGTAATGCAAAGCCGAATTTTCAGCATCATTACTCCAGTCTTCAGTGTCACACACACTTCAGAAATCATTATCAATAAGCTGATCAATCAACAATCAATATGCTGATTTGAAGAAACATTTCTTCTTATTAGAATTTTTTAGGATTACTTGAAGAACAGTATCATTCAAAAGAACAGTGTTTATTTGAATTAGAAAAATGTTTTAATTATGTGAATGTATTTGTCACTTTTGATTAATTTAATGCATCCTTGTTTAATAAAAAGAAACCTTATTGACTCCAAACGTCTGAACAGTTTATATTTATGCACTGAATTGAATATATTTATAATAGATAATCTGACCTTGACCACTCTCTTGGGTGATTTTTTTTTTTTTTTTTCTGCATATTTATTCACAATGCCACCTTTGAATTTGTCCAGAAGAAAGTGTCTTACAAGGCTGTGTACCGTCTAGCTAGGCTGCTTACTGTTTTAACACTGTTAAATCGATGCCGTCATAAGAAGTATTAATAGGAAATCACATGTCCTTGTGATAAGCAGTTTCCCACTAGAGAATGCGCTAGTGAGAATGGCTGCGTTTTGGGTGAAGTGTTGATGGGATGTGGGCACTTTGCTGATTTGTTGACAGTTACATCACATAGCAATTTTTATCATGCTTTTTATTTATATAACCCTAAAAATACAGGCTGAATTTTATGCACAGTGTACATGCAAAAATGCCCATTTTGCAGGTGTATGCTTTTAAAAGACAGACAGTATTTTCACACAATATGTGCTCTTCTTTTGTGTTACATCATGACCCAAATGAATTACTTTTTTTTTTTTTGCAGTGTAGAAACTTTCGTTTCCATGGCAACCTTGTGTAGGAAATTGCCAGAGTCTTGGGAAAATGTTTTCAGCCAAGTCATTTGAAGAGCTCATAAAAGACGAATACTTGAAGCATCCCACCAGTTGGCAGCAGAACATCCACCCAAACCTCCACGTCTCTGATCTTAAAAACACAAATACAGGCAGATTCAAGCTGTTATTGATGATCAGGAAACGGATGAATGATTTGCGAAACTGTGTGCATCTTGTATGCTGTGTCGAAAGGCCAGTATTACCAGTCTGTCTGCTTCCACGGCTGCTGGCAGCCAATTAGAGAGGCCGTTCAGCTTGTATAATTAAAGATATGTTATGTAATGGCCAGATGCTGAGAAACAGATTGAAAGGCTAAATGATCTTCTCTGGTCATTTGTTCGTTGGCAGGATCTGACATGGAGGTCAAAGGTCAGTCAGTTGCATTTGGTTAATTGCAGAAATCGATATGCTGGAACAGCTTAAATCAGAATCTAGCAATCAATATTTATGAATCACACACAAAGGCGCTAAAGCTATAGCTCTCGCCCAGCCTACACTAAACACTATACACACACGCAGACAGATGCGCAAACATATATACATTTGCATGAATGAACTCAAACATATGCACACATGCACAAACATGCATTCTGGCACTCGTAGTCAATAGTGCAGATCTGTGGGTGATGAATGTATAATTTATGTGGTTTGCTGTCAGTATGCTTTCATTCAGAATGTTCTGGAAATTCGTTTGCTCACTCAGACAGACACATTTTGCTTGCTACAGGGGACATGGGATTTTATAAGAAAATGTTATGTATTTTAAAGGCTTTGACTGCATTTGCCAAAATGTGCATTAAGCAATACTGAAGAGAATCAGGGCTGCACAATTTGAGGAAAAAATAACTAACATTAACAAAGATTCATAAACACTGTAACAAATGTATTGCTCATTGTTAGTTAATGCATTAAATATAGTTAACAAATGGAACCTTATTGTAAAGTATTAGCATTTGTAACATCGTTTGTAGGACTGCACAGTCTGGCCAAAATGTGATTATATAAAATATAACTATCAAATAATAAAAATAGTAAGCAAAGTTAATTATTGTAATAATACTATTGTAACATTTCATTGTAAAATACAATATTGAGTATTTAAAGGAGACATCGGATGCAAAATTCACTTTACATGTTGTTTGAACATAAATGTGTGTTGGAAGTGTGTGTACACATCCACGCTATAATGATAAAAATCCACCTAGTGTTTATTTTTAAAATCCCTATTTTAAAATCCCCTTTCTCAATTCAGGCTGTTCTGAGGTTCCTTTTAGGGCTGCATTGGGTTTGGGCTACCCAATGCAAATCTCGCGGGAGCGGGCGGTTTTACCTTTGCTGTGGGCGGGAGTGGGCGTTCAGAAAATTTTGCGGGAGACCCACGGGGAACGGTGGGATTTGGCGTGTAATAGAAATGGAGACAACACATTAAGTTGAGAAGAAAATTAAAGTGGCTGTTTACTTGACAAAAGCAAAGCAAGGCAAGTCAGACATCTGGAAACAATTCTCAATTGACACTGAAAATGGGAAGAGTTAAACTTTGTAAGTTGCGATAAATGTGCAAAAGTGTTCGTTTACAATGGACATAAATATGGCACCTCTGGCCTGAGGCAACAAACCTATTTTCTAAGTTCTATGTGATTATTTATTTAATAGGTTAAAGTTATTATATATTGTGCTTTGGCTTATTTACTTAAACCTGTTTGTTAACAGTTAAACTGTTTGTTTAGTTAATTGTTTGGTGAGTGTGTATCATGCAGTACGTTTAAAAACTGAGGTGCCACTAGTTGTGGTTTTGTTTTAACGGTTAATATTTTAAAACGCTAATAAAAAAATAAATAAATAAATAAATAATATATATATATATATATATATATATATATATATATATATATTTTGGTCACATGTGGTGCTTTGGTTTAGCATTACTTCATCTTATTTAAACGCAATCATGTTTAAAGCCTGCTATTCTGGATGTTATCTTGAACAAATATTTAGTTTGAGTATTTGTGTACATTTTTCACAAGCTCTGAGAGAAAGTCCGCGGGAGTGGACACAAACATTGCGGGCACGGGCGGGAGTGGAACACGCAGGTTGCTGGAGCCTGTGGTCGGTTGCACCAGCTGTACATAAGTTACAACTTAGTGCCCATTTACGTCAAAACTAGGCTAAGTTACAACTTATGCACTACTAAATATTTTTTCATTGCACCATTACACTTAGTTGAAGCGTAACTCTACGTATAAACTAAATATTTACGGAAGCGTCTGGTCAGGAGTAATGGTTGGAATAAAATAGCAGACTGATTGAACTGCATCAGTATGCTCTTCTTTTACCCGACAACATTCAATCCTTTAGGCATATATGATGCTGCTGACATTTACACTCACGTATATATTAATAGAGAGAACAATATGTGAATAAACGTACTTTGTTGTTTTTTTTAGCGCGTCTTAAACACCCCATCTACAGCGCGCCTCTGTGTGCTTCGGTCCATGTTGCGCATGTCAGATGACATAATAAACAAATGGCATTTCTTATGGGTTTTTTCTTTCTTTCAGTATTTATTGATCCTTATTTATTTCAATTACAGTTTCTGAATGTTATTTACATATAAAATAGCTTACATATAGACTAATGTTATTAATGTATCATTTTTAATGGACACTTGATTTTACCGTTAGTATACGTGAGGCAAAAGAAGTTTGAATGAAGGATAAATTAAAATTCATAGCATTTAATCAAGTTCTGCTCGCGTATTTGAAGGTTTCTATTGGATGATTTAGGGTAAACGTCATATTATGCGACTACGTATTACTTTATGGAGAGCTTACGAACTACTAGCTACATCCTGCCTTACGATCAACTGGTGCAACCAAATTATGTATAGATTTAGTTACAAACTAGCTAGTAGTTACTAAGCTAGTGTGGACTTAACGTTCTAATTTAAGTAAGAACTTACGAATGGCTGGTGCAACCCTACCCTGGTCAGAAATTCAGCGGTGTGCGGATTTAAGAAAACAGGGCTCTAGTTCCTGTCAGAATGATGTAGTTCTGCACAGACCACTCCCACGATAGTTGATTGACAAGGCAGTCTTACCTTAGACCCCCCCGAGTGAGCTGTCATCAGTCCACCATTGTGTCGTCTCCGGTGCAGGGGAAGACAAGATGTCTCAGATTAAGTGATTGAGGTGTTTTATTGTAGGATGTAATAATGAATATAGCAGTCGTCATTTACTCCCGACATCCGAGCTGCTGAAGACGCAGAGGATTAACGTTACTTTCATTATTAAGGAAATGCACCAATCCCCAATCTGCCTAAATGCGTCAATGTTCACGCGAATCATTCGTGATCCAGCTTCATCTACAGAAGAAGTGAATATAAGGGTTTTTTATGAATCTTTGCAAATTGCCTTTCCTAATAATGTGCTAGTTAGCTAGTTTTGCGGCTGAAGTTTACACTCTGCTGGTCACTCTACAGAAGAGAGGGGCGGGGGGCCAGCAGAGCTTATTAGCATTTAAAGCAATATGGACTAGAATGGCTTGCTGGAAACAGAGCTGATTTTGACAGGTTAAAAAGGGTGGTTTTTTTACACTACCACTGAGAAATTTTAAAGGGGTCATATGATGCGATTTCAAGTTTTCCTTTCTCTTTGGAGTGTTACAAGCTGATTGTGCATACTGCATAGATAAGATCCCTGAAGTTGCAAAGACTGAAGTCTCAAAACCAAAGAGATATTCTTTATCAAAGACACTGCCACGCCCCCCTAAAACGGCTCATTCAAACAAGCCCCCACATGTCTACATCACGATGTGGAAATATTTGCGTAATGCCGCCCAAATGTTCACGCAATGAAAGAAGGCGTGGTTTCAGTAACCGCAGTAGTGTTGATGCAGGGAGTCAGGGAGGCACTGTGTGTTTCTAGGCGAAAGCAAAAGCACTATATTTGGTCTTCCAAAAGTAGATGCATTTAGGAATCATTAAGATTACTTACAACAAAACAGCAAATCATTTTATGGACAACTGTTTTGTGAACCTAGGAGAGTAGGTAATTCTGACTTTGCTATGACAATCTGGCGCTTCTGAATCAGCTACTGTAAGTATGTTTTGTTATTAGTTTAAGTATTTGCTATTGACTGTTCAAATGCGGATTTTTGCGCGCCGTGTGTGTGTGTGTGTGTGTGTGTGTGTGCGGGCGCGTGTGTGTGAGAGAGGGAGAGAGAGAGACAGGGTCACATCACAGTGGAGTCAGCTGTCTTAATCGCGGCTTGTGTGCAAACATATACGAGCATCATCACTGTGTCTGTCACGCGACTCTGTTCTCCTTTTGGGCTTGAACTGATGGTAAAACTAAGGACATTATTAACTGTCTTTACATTTATTTTGAAAGATGAAGCTCGCGATTATGGAAAGGGGCGTTACATTTCCAACGAGTGCTTGCGGTGTTCGGCCAATCACAATGCACTGTGCCAGTTGGCCAATCAGAGCAAACTGCGCTTGTCGGAAGGAGGGACTTTGTAGAATACGATGCGTTTGAGAGAGGCGGGGCATAGAGGACCTACAATAATCTACAGTATTTGAAAAATAATGTGTTTTTTGAACATTAAAGCATGTCAACATATTCTGTTACACCAAATACACAAAATATTGATCTTTAAAAAAGCATCATATGACCCCTTTAACCAAAGTATGTTATAGACTTTTCATTAAGACCCTAAAGAATCATATTAACTTGTGGAAAATGGGCATCTGATGACCCCTTTAAGAAAAATAATATAATAATAGTAACAATTTTACAGTACAACTGTAAAATTACAATGCTAATATTTATGGCTGTAGGCATTTCTTCATTTTTAAATGTTAAACAATCAAGCTTTTATTTTGATGAAAAAATGCAGGGAGACTTTAAAGCTTTGGCGATTCTCATTCGAGAACTGTGACGAGATGCTTTTGGTGTATTTTGCAACCCAAATGTGCATTATAAGTGACACAAACTTAGGGCGGATGCATAGAAGAGCTTGTGTGGAGCAGCATTTACTGTAAACCGAGCCACTCTGAGATGCTGAAAACTCTGGATCATCAGCTGCTCATGTCTAAAAGAACATAGTGCCGTGCTTCACTCTAAAACATGCAGCACGTGTATTTAATTCCTACACAAAATACTGTCTCACATAATGCAATGCACTTAACTTGACTTTTTATTTTTGGTGTGACAAATGAACTAGCAGTATTATTGGCTGCAAATTTTCTTGGATTAGAAAGCGGTAGGGCTTTTTACACAAAATTGTTTAAAAAATGCTAAATCTTTTTTTTTTTTCTTAGACGATAACTGTGAGGTTATGCGACAACAATATATGATGTATTGTTTGAAATGTTTGTTCTTTGTGTATACACTTTCACAGTAGTTAGTATACAGTATATACTACTCAGTAGCAAGCAGTACTCTAGTATTCCATTCCGGATGTTATTTATAAACCACCTCTCATTTCGAGGATGTCTATAAAAGTTTAGCTACTGTAACCTGAGTGATTTTGTCCCTAAAGTATGGTAGCGTTAGAAACACATAATCAAAGTTCAATTCCTGCCTCAATGCCAGCAGGTAGGACAGCTTCTCTGAAATCTCAGGGAGTTTGATCATCTCCCATGGTGTGCTTACTAACCACTTTGTACTACACAAACACACGCTGCGGAAGCTGATCATTTGAGTTCAGTTTAAATGATGGTTTACTTCACAAGAGGCACGTAGAAAGCAGCTCCACTGCAGCAAAGCTAATCAGTGTTCATAAACTCAGGCTATACAACAGACTCTTATTTCAGCAGGGACTGGCATTGCTGTCGAGATCAAGAACTAATGGAGAGTACATGCCATCTACAAGTGTTATTTGTTTTACATGTGAGTGATAATGGTAAGACAGGCAGACAGATACATTCAGATAGATAGATAGATAGATCTATCTAGTATAAATGGTAATTCACGCTGTTAACTCCACATTTATTAAATCAAAGCAGCAGCAAATTACCGTAAAAGAGTGTCATGTTTATCTCTCATGGGCATGAGTGTAGTGTAAATTCTGCAATTAGGCATTGCAGCGCAAAAGCATCCAAACCCCTCATTTCAAAATCCAGGTCACAGTCACCCGGCCTGCGGCCAAATCAGACATGCTGAGTGCAGTTTTATCAGAGCAGGAGTGAGTCTAGCAAACTGCTCTGATGCTGGGACCCACAGCCTGCATCAGCCAGTCAGGACAAAACCCGAAAGGAGTTCATAACAAGAGTATTTTGCAATATTAACTTTATTCGGCCTTGTATGCGATTCGGTATGCAGTTTTGAATATCAGTATACTACTTTGTCACATACTTTCAAATTGCATCTAGAATAGTTATCTAATTGGAAATAAGTGTAGTTGTTATGCGTTAATAATCATGTTTAACAGTAGAATTCATGGTGTAAACTACATTACCCATGATGCTGTGAAGAAACTTCCACTAATGAGAGATTTGCAGAAAATTGTAAATTGCGGCAAAAAGCTCGACAGGGAACGCCATCTCCCATGAAGCAACATGACATAATCATCAAAAAAGTTAAAAAACAAAACAAAAAAAAAACACACTATTCTATGAAGTTTTGTTGTATAAATAGTGCGAGTAGTGGGTTCACACTGAAAATTCTTAAAATAAAAAGTGTGCACTTTAAATACCCAGATGATGCACTTAAATAACCCGAAAAAACTAAGTGTGGAATGTGGGACTCTTTATGCACTAAACTGTCGTAGCTTTAATTACGTCGCAAAGGGGGAGAGGCTATCAGACTCCAATTATTAATGACAAAATAACCTAAAATTCATACACTGCATGGTTGAGTACATAGTGTATAAGTTCATAGTGTATGGTGCATCATGTGGGACCCAGTTACAGTCTTGAACCTTTATTTTTTTTGTCCAATTATCAAATAGTTTTAGATAAAAGTTTGTAATGTTGTGATTCACCTTGTAGCCGGTAGTTTTGTTTCATGGCTTTATAGTGCTTTAACAAGGACTTTTTTGGGAGGGGAGGGGGGGGGGGGGGTGAATGGACTTCCATAAACAAGTATGCATGCTATTTGCACACTATGTGCTCTGTACACACATAGATAGAACAAGTAGTGTGATAGTAGCCTAGGCAATTTTGGAGTGTATAAAAGTTGCTGTTGGTTGCTTCGTAATCTACAATCCAGATGGCTTGTGTGATTCATTTAAGCCGGTTCTGTCCAGCCAGACAAAAAGAGTGTTAATAAGGTGAGAATGTTTTTGAGCCTCTTAATTAACAATGGCTGTGCAGTGTGGGTCAAAGACAGCAGCACCTTATTTGCATAAAGACACGTTGTGATCTGGTCTTAACTCGAGGCGTTAGCCATAATGAGTGACTCACAGACTTCTGCTACAGCTGTGCGTTTGGTTAAGATGAACTGTTTAGAGCACTGAGTTTATAAAGGTGAACGAGTTCACATCATATTCGCTGAGAAGCAAGAGAAGGCTGATTATGTGTCTGTTATTTTTAACAGACTGCATCATGTCCTTAAAGCTGAAGTGTGTGGTTTTTGTGAACTAAATTGCAAAATGAATGTAACAAAAGGTTTCTTGAACACTTTATCTTTCTGTCAATAGTTGGACTAACTCAAGTCCTGCCCCAAAATCACACCATTGGTTGAGCCAGTGTTGCTGTGTCAGGTTGGTTGGGATTCTTGAATAAACAGAGCAATGTTTTGATACAATTTTTGGTGAAGTCCACCTACAAATGACTCAAGTTGTGGTAGAGACATTGTTAATTTTAATGGTTAATTTTCCAGTTTTTGTTTAAATTTATTCAGTCGTATGAATTAATTTGAGTAAATTTCAGCCTGACGCAAGTGCAGTCACTGATGTTATTGATTGTTATTGGATCATTTGAAACAATAATGCTATTTGTAGATTTTTCTTCTTAAAAAAACGTATTGAATCTATACAATAACAACAGTTTGGGGTCAGTAAGATTTTTTTTTAAAGACGTTATGCTCACCTGCATTTATTTGATCAAAAATAGAATAAAAACAGTACTATTCTGAAAAATTATAAGAGTTTAAAATGACTTTTTTCTATATTAGTATACTATAAAATTCCTGTGATGGAAAGCTGAATTTTCAACATCATTTCTCAGTGCCACATGATCCTTCAGAAATTATTCTAATATGCTGATTTGATGCTCAAGAAACATTTCTTTATTATCCTTGCTGAAAACAGTTGTACTGCTTAATATTTTTGTTGAAACCTTTTTTTTCCAGGATTCTTTGAATAAAACAGTTCAAAAGAACAGCATTTATTTGGAATAGAAATCTTTTGAAGCATCTTAAATGCTTTAAATGTCTTTTTTTTAACAATTTAATGTGTCTTTGCTGAATACAAGTATTCATCTCTTAAAAAACAAAAATCTTACTGACCCCAGACTTTTAAACAGTGAGGCATATTTCTATTATTATTTCCTCCTCATGTTTTCATCAGTGTTTTAATGAAACTTTTTAATTATCACCTTGACACACATTGTTGTGAATTACCCGTCTTTGTTATAGTTGATGAAACCTTTTTGAGCATTTTCGTCAGTAATTTCATTGACGAGATGCACATTGGATAGGAGGAAGTATTTTAACATTGCATAATTAACACACTTCACCTTTAATGGGGAAGGATGAATAAATGACCTCATCACCTGTGCGCTTTCACAGACTGTTAGTTTGATAATTGTGTTTGCTGTAGAATTTGGCAGCTCTCAGTGGCCGTAAAGGATCTTGATTCCCTGAGGGCTGAGTGCTGATATGACAGCTGTTAGCACACTAGAAACGCTGCAGATATAGAATATCATCATTATAGCCTGTCCACAATTCTGTGTGTTGGTTGTCTTCATACACACACACATACGTGCCCTTCGCTGCTGGACAGATGGTGGCTTTGAGCTCAGGGTCCTTGAAGGCGACATTCACGGCGGGGAAGAGAAAGAGCAACAGACAACGATATGAAGACGAGAACATGCTGTTACTAATGCCCCTGGAGGATGCTGGGAGTTACTTTGTTAAAGTACTTTCTGGCTGCTAACAAGCGGGAGGAAGATTCTAGGTCATAAAATTACACGTTTCTGCAACCTCACATGCCCGACTCTGCGCATGGTTAGATCAAATTAAGTAGCGCTGATATAAATTTGGTGGTTTTTTTCTTATGTCTGCTATTTTTTGGTGTGTGAAACATTAAGATAGGGCAAAAAAAGTAAAGTATGACCTATATAATTGACAATATCTTTGTAGAATATCTTGCCTGTTGGCTATCTTGGATACTTAAGACCCCATGAAACCAAAAGTGGTGTTTTGCGGCTTTTAGGTACATTAACATTTATTGGTCACAATTTATTTTAAGGTCCAATTCTCACCATTAACAAACCATTAACCATCACTTTTCCCTGAACAAACTCCTAATTTGCTGCCTATTAATAGTTAGTTAGTTGTTAAGTTTAGGTATTGGGTAGGATTAGGGTTGTAGAATATTCATGCAGAATATGTGCTTTATAAGTACTAATAAACAGGCAATATGTTAATAATACACTGTTAAAAAAAAAAAAAAAAAAAAAGTTGAGAAAACTTAAAAGTTTAAGGCAACCAGAGTTTTCTCAACTTATTTTTGTAGGAGATTTTTGAGTTCTCTCAACTTTTGATTTTTTATAGCACTGTAAAAAATAAAAAATAAATAAATAAATTGAGCAAACTTAAATGGTTTAAGGCAACCAGCTTCAGCAGTTTTTTGGGTTTTCTCAACTTGTTGTTTTAAGTTTACACAACAAAAAGTTGAGAACTCAAAAATCTCCTACAAAAATAAGTTGAGAACTCAAAAACCTGCTGAAGCTGGTTGCCTTAAACTTTTAAGTTTGCTCAACTTTAAGCAGCTAGTTAACAGAGAATTGGTCTCATACTAAAGTGTTACCCATTTATTCATTTAGCAGAAGCTTTTATGCACTTTTATGCAAAAGAGCCAACAATATTCTTAGTATGTAATGACAAGCTATAAGCTAAATTCTCTTTTAGCAGAGATAATGCAACATATACAACTCCCTAGCAAGTAGCAAGTCATGCAATGTGACATAACTAAAGCCTGTTGGCTATTTAATTGGTTATTTAATAGAAAGGCATCAGGACATTGCAGGCTGACTTCCACACATATATTTGTTTCAAAATAACAAACCTTACCCAACAAACTCTTTATCACACACACAAACACACACAAATCCCCTGTCAGCCTTTCCCAATTTGCAGCCGATTTTTTTGCAAGTTTCCTCAGCCGTCAGCAGTTCTTCATCCAATTAAAGACAAAACAAAACACCAGAAAAAATGCACCAAGAGAAAGGCTGCAGCCCAAAACATATACTATCCATACTAAATATTCTGTACTATTTAGTATGCTAGACTAGGATTAGTGCATATTAAAGTTTAAAATTTCCTACTGTCTCTTGTGCTTTAGAAAAGGAGTTTATGACTGGCATCAAATCATGTTTGTATGTAGATTTTTTTTGGAATGGAATATTACTCTACTGTTTGAAAATTTGAACAGTAAATAAATACATTTATTCAGCAAGTATGTATCAGACTGACCAAACATGACAACAAAGATGTAATGTTAGACAACACATATATATTAAAATACTATGACAAATAAATATTAGACAACACAACAAATATTAGACAGTTTTCAACATTTATAATAGTAAAAATGGTTCTTAAGCATCAAATCATTATATTACAATGATTTCTGAATGATCATGTGACACTGAAGACTGGAGTAATGATGCTGAAAATTTAGCTTTTCTATTATAGGAATGAATTACATTTAAAAATATATTAAATTAGAAATTAGTTCCTTTAAATTGTAATAATGTTTTACAGTATCAGTGTTTTTACTTTTTTAATCTTAATAATTATCAAATAAATATTATATATTATATAAATATTAATTATTAAATAAATATGAGGCAATAACAACAACAAAAAAAAAAAACTAAATAAGAGCCCAAACTTTTTTAATGCTGTGCACTTTTAAAACTTTTAGCATGTTTTATCTTCTCTGTTATGCATTTTTACATTATATGAAATTATATGGCTGCAATCAGGTTTCTATAGAAGCAAATTTGTTGTAAAACTACCAATTTTCATTTTAAATCAAGGGCACGATATGCTTGGCCTCGGCTATAAAACAGTTAAAAGGAAACAACAGATTATCGTTTACAGCAGTGTGTAAATAATATTCCGTGATCACTGTAGACCAGATGTAACAGTCATTGGTTTAAATGACCTGCTTTCGAGTGTCTGTAATGATGCCTTTGGATGGGGAGATGATTTAGCGAGCAGTTCACCATTAACCAGAGTGTTTTGAACTAAAGGTTAGATGTAATTGTTGTAAGACTCATAATGTGGGAAGTGTGTGATGCTGACATTACCCTATACAGTAAGTAGAGCAAGATAATTATTATAATGATGACAGTAATGCTGCCTGTGAGGTCAGATTGTATTGAAGAAACCCTCTCTCTTTGTTAACCACAGTACTTTTTCAGTCAGATGGCACGTGTGAAAGAGCACTTGTCCTTCGCACGTTCATTCTCATGTCTTTTTGTGTCAAAGCAAAACAAAAAAACAACAGCAAACAAAGGCGCATTGACGTATGGCTGTACATTAGGCTGTATTGTGTGTGTGTGTGATCCAGGGTTTAGCGTTCACCTTGAAACTGGTTTGGTGATGTTCCAGGAAAGGTCCAGCGTGTGTCAGAGGGTCATTAATCAGAGGCAGAGAGTGATCAATAAACCGGATCATTAGTCTCATCAGCTGCTAACGGCGAGCTGAGATCATCTGATTCGCCTACTGATCTGGCACTTCACCCAGGAGAAACTGTTTAGTGTCATGTTCTCTGCGTTTCATGATGGAACGTTGCCTGTGAGGAGAAGCAACCATGGTTGATGGTTTTTACTCTCACAGGACAAGCAAATCTGCTTGCTTTTACATATAAAACAGACTAGAAATAGGCAAAATAATGACATTCTCTCATTTCTTCAACTGTGACTTTTCCTACTGTTTTCATAGGATAATTTTATCCTATGAAGCTTTTATTTGTAGAAAATACTTCACCATAGTTCTCAAATCTCTTTGCTTGCTTTCAATTCAAATGTGACGTGTTATGCAAGGTTTGACGTCAGTGATGCCAAATGTCATTGGTTGTCAAGTTATCTTGTCATTGAAGTCAAACCTGCTGCAACAAATCTTGACGTAACGTATTTGAATTGAATAAGACAGCAGGAAGATTTTAAGTGAATCATTATCCATGTTTTGGTCATGTGGACTATGTTTATTGTACTTTAATGATACTTTTTTGTCATTTTTGGAGTTCACCAGAAGAACTAACCCCAACTCATAGTTAAAGCGCATTAATCTAGAATTAAAGGGATAGTTCACCCAAAAATGAAAATTCTGTCATTAATTACTCACCCTCAAGTCGTTCCAAACCTGTAAGACCTTCGTTCATCTTCGGAACACAAATTAAGATATTTTTGATGAAATACAAGAGCTTTCTGACTCTACATAGACAGCAAGGGAACAACCACAGTCAAGGCACAGAAACATAGTAAGAACATTGTCAAAATAGTCCATGTGTGCTTTCTGACACTGACAAATCAAAAATATCTTAACTTGTGTTTCGAAGATAATTGATGGTCTTACGGGTTTGGAACGACATGAGGGTGAGTAATTAATGACAGAATTTTCATTTTTGGGTGAGCTATCCCTTTAACTTGTGATCAGTTAACTAGATAACATGGTCATAACATGTTTATTTCAAACTGGGAGAAAGAAAGTGTGACTTTCAGTGTTCTCATTCCTGTAGAAGTTGTCAGTGGAAGTTTCTCTTTCTATTCTAACTCTTTCTCTTTTCTCTCACACACTCGGCGGATTCCATGTTGACACCTGAAGGTGTGAATTATTCATTTCTTCAGGCAGATGAAGAATGGGTGGCAGGGGCACGTGATGCACTCACACTCATGCACACACACTTACATACACAAACACTCAAACACGCTCATGAGCACATATACTGGACATACACTACCATTTAAAAGTTGGGGTTAGCCAGATTTTTTTCTTTTAAGAAATGAATACTTTCATTCAGAAAAGATGCATAAAATTAAAAAATAACAGTAAAGACTTACTTTTTAACAAAAAAATCGTGAAAAATGTCATGTTTTCAACAAACATATACAGCATGACTGTTTTCAACATTGATAATAAAAAGAAATGTTTCTTGAGCATCAAATCAGCATATTAGAATGAATTCTGAAGGATCATGTGACATTGAAGACTGGAGTAATGATGCTGAAAATTCTGCTGTGCATCATTAAATAGAAAACAGTTATTTTAAATTGTAATAATATTTCATAGTATTCCTGTTTTTACTTTTATTTTTGATTAAATGAATGCAGCCCTGTTGACCATGACCATTAAAGTCATATTGTTCTTTTGTTTTTAAATAGGCCTAAAGCTTTCTAGAAATAAGACTTTTAGCATTTTAGAAAAAAACTGTATTTATTTTATTTTTTACATTTGAAAATGACCCTTGACATTTTTAAAAGGTGATTTTTGTCACATTTTTCAAAATTTTGGAGACAGTTTTGTTACCAGTGTCTATAGCCAAGTAAACCTGCAGCTAGTATAAATATATAGAGAAATGAGAGCTCTAAAGTACATTACTGTGCATTGCATTTTCCTTCTGGCTGCATCTGTGAGAGTTTGTGCATTTTTCAAAAGAAATCTGCAACTTCAGTTCCCCATAGAGAATCAGCATATAATTCATGTGACTTAAGGTGATTCTGTAGAAGGTTCTGCATTGGTGACGGTGATGATAATATAAAGGACATAATTATTAATCACAATATTACATAGAATTTACGCAACAAAGGCATCACAATGAAAAGTTCATCATAGTATTTTAATATCTCACCCAATTTACAAGATGGGCTGCATGTGGACTTGGACTTTGAAGAAATGTTAATACTTATTTGGAAATAATAATTCTAGAGATGATCAGATGTAATGCTGATGATATTGATGATAGCACTCATAATAACAATAATAATCAGATGATTTGTTTTTCCCCTCAGGTCAGTCGTGTTTTGAAACCCGGTGGCCGTTTCATCTCTGTCACGTTTGCCCAGCCGCATTTTCGTAAGAGACTCTATGCTCGAGCGGAGTATGACTGGTCTATCAAGCACTATCACTATGGCAGCAGCTTCCACTACTTCCTCTATGTTCTCACCAAAGGGGAGGAGCTTAGCTCAGAGGATGCTGCATTGGAGAGGAGACTGCTTGAGGAAGCTGAGGCTCCGCCCACCGATGTAAGATTTCAAGAAGCGGATTCTGAGGACTTCCTGAATAACACTGGATTATAGGGACTTGTACAACATCTGTCAATCAAGAGACTGCTGACAGAAGTTGTACAGCATTCTTATACATTTTTTTAGGCTCCTATCCTAGTTCACCCAAAAATTACACTTCCTCTCCCTCACGTTGTTCTAAATTCATTAGATTTTTTTTCTTCCTTGGAACAAAAGATTAAAAAATTGTTGTTGTTGTAGTTTTTGGAGTTTGACATGCCCCATCTCCATTCATTTTCATTTACATTTGTGTTCCAGGGAAGAAAGAAAGTCATACAGGTTTGGAACAACATAAGGAAGAGTAAATCATAACAGAAATTAAATTTTTGGGTGACCTTTCACTTTTTTTTTTTTGTGGTGATGTTAAGGACAACATTGCACTGAAATAAAACAAAACAGTAACCTCCCTTCTGCAATCCTGTAAACTTTTGGAATTATTTGTTTGACTTTTACACCACTCTGTATTGGTTTAGAATTGGGTCAATACTTGGACTTGGAATAACTATATGCTTTTAAACAATTTATTTTAAATATCTTGTGTATATTTTTTTAAAAGCCTTTTTTTACCATGATTTTTTAGGATGCTTTGATGTGAATTTGTACTCTGTCTGTTCTGCATTTTCTCTCTCTCTCTCTATCTCTGGCCTATTTCTCTGTGCGATTGTGTTGATTGGTATGACAAGGTTGAGTGCTTGACACCTGCACACTTGTGCAGAGACAAATCTGTCACAAATGCTTCTCAGACAACAAATAAACAGACAGACAGAAAACAAACAGCCCTGCTGTGTGCCAGAATATGACAGACGTGTCTGCGCTCTTTTGGATGAGGAATGGCCGCAGTGAATCGGAGGAGGCCATTAATAAACCAGAAATCATTTATTTTTAATTTAGCTCTGGAATGTAATTACCGTCTATTTTTAAGACTTGAGGAAGGTGCCTGAATATCAGAACAGCTTCCTGTGTGCCAGTGTGAACATAGATTGATTTTTATAGTAAATAGAGGAAAGTTATTCTTGAACCAGGAGAGACCAAAACACATTTAAACCCACACTATGTCGTGGGTGGTTGCCAAGGTCTTATGAGTTCTTTTTAGAATGTTGCTAAGCGGTTCCTAGGTTGTTTCTACACAAAAGGCCGCCCCAAAAGAGATGGTTGTATCCCTAAATATGCATTGGGTAAATCTATGGGATTTTTTCATCCATTTTATTGTATTCCAGGCAAAAACCATAAGTTTGATTGTTTGGAAAAGTAATAGCACACCTCTTCTCCGTAACTTGCGCAATTTGAGGACTTCATGTCCATGTGGAATGAGTTATGCACCCATATTAAAACGGAAGGTGATGGATTTTGAAGCGCTAACACTGTGCAAAAGTAATAGTAGCGGTTCATATACCAGTAGCAGTTTCATAAACTTTTAGTTCAGTGTTGATTGTGTCCAGATTGAATGTGTTATCTGTGAAAGCTGATGATGTAGTCACAGGTCTTTCCCCTTCACTGAAGCACTAAGCAATGACATCAGGGGAGGGACGGTATCAGATGGACACTGGTATCAGGTGAGCCGCATGTATCAGGTGTAGATTTATTCTGTGATCGTATCCTCACGACATGCTGTGTGGCAGTTCTTCAGGAACCAAGTGCTGCCTAAACACCATAAAGCTGCTGCGGAGAACAGGAGACCCTGATTAGTCTAATGGCTGGTTATGTGTTGTTCACCCCCTCGCAATGCAAACCCACACGCAAGCTTTACTTCATATTGACATTTAAGACCATGATACTCATAATCAATTATTCAAAAGTACATTTTTGAGTAATTTCAGAAGTGTACTTGCGAGATATTTTCTGAGCTGGAGAAGCTGTCTTGGAGAAGAACTGGAACAGTTCTTGTATGGTACTGAGCAAATTTAAGTCTGAATGTTATGGACAGCTGGTATACTGGCAAGTCAAGTCAAGTCACCTTTATTTATATAGCGCTTTTAACAATACAAATTGTGTCAAAGTAACTGCACAATATCAAAATAGGAAAATAGTGTCAATAATGTAAAATAACAAGATTAAACACTCAATTTTCAGTTAAAGGCATTTCATTATAGAATTCAGTGATGTCATCGTCCAGCTCAGTTCAGTTTAAATAGTGTCTGTGCAATCAGGTCGACGATATCGCTGGAAATGAAGTGTCCCCAACTAAGCAAACCAGAGGCGACAGCGGCAAGGAACCAAAACTCCATCGTTGACAGAATGGAGAAAAAAACCTTGTGAGAAACCAGGCTCAGTCGGGGGGGCCAGTTCTCCAGCAGTTTGTTCAGACTGCAGCAAAGTCAGATTGTAAGGGCTCAGCTGGTTCCAGTGGTCTTTTCCCGATGGCTGTCTAGGTGACGGGGTCCTCACTGGGGATCTGTCTCTGGGGCTCATCTACAACAATGTTTGAAAGTTGAAAAAAAAAGATTAAAAAGCCTTGAGGTTTAATTAATATGGATGGATGGATGGATGATGCATGGATGGATGGATGGACAGACAGGTGAACAGGTGGATGATGGGTGGAGAGACAGTTAGATGGTTAGATAGATGGGCAGACATACAGAGAGGAGGATTGAGAGACAGATAGGTGGATAAATTAATAGATGGATGGATAGATAGATAGATTGATAGACAGACAGACAGATGGTTGGTTGGTTGGTTGGATGATAGATAGACAGGCAGATGGTCAGATAGATAGGTAGTAGATGAATCGAAGGTCGGACAGACAGATGGATGGGTGGATTGATACGGACAGATGAATGGATGAATGGAGAGAAGGGCAGATAGACAGATGGTTAGTTGGACGGATGGATAGATAGATTGCAGATAGATGGATAGATGGGCAGATAGACAGAGAAGGACAGACAGATAGGTGGATAAATGGATAGATAGCTGGATGGATAGACAGACAGACAGATGGTTGGTTGGGTGACAGACAGACAGATAGATAAACTACAACTAAAATTCACACTCCTCATCAATTGAAAATGAACCTGTTCTTTAATTCAGAATTTTGCCCAGAGCTGCTTTGGAATGATTGTCAATAGAGAATGAAGCTTTTTAGGTCCAGATGGTGTAGTTATGACATCTACCAGCAGGGGCTAACCAGACCGGCTAACCTGCCAAACCTTGACCCCATTGGTGCATCCCTGCCTCTAGTTTACAGACAGATCCTTTTCATGAGTCACTGTTATTACACACACACACGAAAAGAATCAGAAATGATCATTTGACCCTTCAATATCATTAATCAAAGATTGAGATCCGCTTGTTCATCAAAGCTCATGATTCTGTTCTGTTGTTGAGCAGGGGGAGGGGTCAGGGCACACCATTACATCATCATCCAGCAGCGGCAGCAACAACATAGGCTGTGGTATTGATATCAGACACATAAACCCCTGCTCACAGCCAGCCAGCTCCACTGACAACACTAGGGTAAACATTGCACTAAGCTGCATTACGCACAGAGACGTGTGTGTGTGTGTGTGTGTGTGTGTGTGTGTTTGGTCACTACCGTTCATAAGGTCAAAGCAGGGACATATTTGGATCAGAGGGCAGCACTTCAAAATCCAATTAGCTGATTTCATTCATTTGTTTGAAACAAATGGTTTAGCTAACTATTATCCTCAGTACAGCATCTCTCTGTTATGTGCAGGGTTATGTTATGAGTTGAAAAATCTAAATTAAATTGTAATTTAAATTTCGACTGATGCAGGTTTTTTAATGGTCCGTGCTGATCTCTAGAGACCTAGGTAATATAATTCTGATAAATAAATAGTATGGTTTAATGATAGCATATTAACTATATTTTGGAACTGACATATGCTTCTATAAAATTGACCCGTTTCTGATGTTGTCGAATATAGCCAAAAATGGGCATATATTACAAATATTGGCAGTCACACTTCATTTTAAGGCCCAATTCTCGCTATTAACAAACCATTTACTATGACTTTTGCCTTAATAAACTCCTAATTTGCTGCTTAGTTAGTAACTTAGGTAACTGTTAAGTTTAGGTATTGGGTAGGATTAGGGATATGGTCATGCAGAATATGTGCTTTATAAGTACTAATAAACAGCCAATGTTAATAACAGGCATGCTAATAAGCAATTAGTTAACAGTAAGAATTGGTCCCTATACTAAAGTGTTGCCATATTGGCAAATACTGGCAACTTTTTTTTAATATGGTAAATATGATATATCAGCCTGTCACTGTAGTTTTAAGAAATTTGGTACAAACTAGTTTTTGGTTTAAGTGAAGTTTGCTTTTAATGTGGTTTGCACATGTTGGTCTGGGTCTGGTTTTGGATGGACAAATTGATTTTTGATGGATGAATTTGTAGTTTACTTGTATTGGTGTTCTTCAAACGTGTGTTCCGAATTGAACGCCAACCTGGAACACCAAAAATGCATTGCAATCCATTAAATTTCTCTTTCTGTCATTTCCAATTCAGCTTCCTTAATGGTGTGGCCAGTTCAATTCAAATTCAATTGCTGTATATATTCAGTATAGTAAGGATTTCAGGTAATTCCTGGTATGTATCTCTTTAATTGCATAATGCTGCAACATACAAAAGTTATTTTAATGATGAGCTGCAGATTCTGAAACAACATTCCTATTCCTATTCCATGAGCTACTCCTAAACTCAAAGCGAAATGTTAGGATGAATATTAAGTCCCAAGCCAATCCCTAAACCCAATACTAAAACATGATTGGTTGACAGGAATGTTGTACTACAACCAACCAGGATCTTGTCCTACTTGTCCTTGGATAATCATGGTAAGCAGAGCCACACTGAGCCATGTGATGAATGAGAATCTGGTTTGCAACATTTCCAGATGCCATTCAACCATCTTTTGCTCATCAGTTCCTGTTGTCTCTATACAATTCTTTTTAAAAGTAGAAAATGCCAAAAGTATGAGTATTTGGTTTGGCAGTATGACACTGACATCAATTCCTCTGTGGCTGAATGTGAATCTGTGCGTATGTATGGTTCAAACACTTACACTATGACTCACAGTGGAGTTAAATGAGAATTTACTGCAAAAAAAATGTTATTATCGCTAATGATGGAGATCAATGCAGCACCAAATGGGTTCTACAAACTGGGATGAATCAAGGACAATGCTCTTAAATCAAATGTCTTTCTCTCTCTCTTGTTCTTTTCATTTCTTCTGGCAGAGAGCTCATTCTTTGAGAATCTTAGAGTGTCATCTCTCCCTCTTTCTTCCGTTATCACGCTGTCATTATCTGCCGAGAGTTGGGCTTTCCATATTGGGTCAGGCCACAGTGTTGCTCAGTCACTCCAGAGCTGCCGCGGGCCGCCTGTCTGTTCAGATAGTGTATCAGTAATCTCCAGCTCTGAGCAGCCTGTGTGAAGCGCTAAGGATTCCCCTGGGCATTGGAGCCGTTCAGGAACACTGCAACAGCCATGAAGGTGTATTAATAGACTGAGATGGTGAAGCTGAGTGTCCTTGACTGCTCTTGAGTGACTGTCTGATGGACTTTCTGCTGTGCGCGGACCTCGTCGAGTCTCGAGAATAAACACGCACAGATGTCAGGAGGTTAAACTGCCATTGATCATCTGAAAATCGTTTGGGAATTTGAATGGCCAAACTTGAGCTAGGGTCAACTGGAGTTATAGAACGTTATCAGGATTGGATGAGTATTGGAGTTTAAATTGATTTAGGTAAGCCTGACTTGTTTCCAGATGGATCCTGAGCCTCATTGCACACATCGGACATAGCTGACCCAAAGCCCTCTCATGGCCGCATGACGGCACAGATCACGGATAAAAGCCATTGATTCTCTCACATTGTATCGGAGATGTGTGTCTGACTGTGTGTGAAGAAAAACATCAATATTGCTGTAAAATCTAACGGCATTTCAGAGTGTTCAGAGTAAACAGAAAGCAGCGTGTGGCTTTGTCCAAGCTGTGTAGAAACAATATTCAGCTTAAATGAACAACCACTAGAAAAAAATGGCCTGAAATCACCACTTCCTTATTGAGTTTTACTTAGTCTGTTTGCTAGCTTGATTTTAAGGTGCCATATCTTCTTTTAAAGGGAAAGTTCACCTCAAAATGAACATTATGCTATCATTTACTCACCCTCATGTCAGACCAAACCTGTATGACTTTCTTTCTTTAGGGAAACACAATAAGACGATATTTTGAAGAACACTGGGATCCAGACTACATTGGGCACAGTTGACTTTCACTGAATGGAATAATCCACTTTAATGTCAACCCAAATCTGTCTGACCTTCTTTCTTCTGCATAGCACAAAAAAAGAAACAATATATTTTGGAGAACAAACACGGGACCCCACTGATTTTCACTGTATGCACAAAAAAAATCCAATTTTTCAAAAAATATCTTTTTGTGTTTACAGTTTGGTGCAAACAGGAAGCAGCATGTGGCTTTAATCAAGCTGTGTGGAAGCGACATTCAGCTTAAATGACCTCACTAGAGAAACGACCACTAACATTGTGATTATTTTTTCACCTGGTCTAGCTAGCATGTTTTATGTGCATGGTTTTTTTTTTTTAGCATGTGTTTATATTAAAGAGAAAGTTCACCCCAACTTGTTGGTCCAAATTTGTATGACTTCCTTTCTTCTGCAAAACACAAAAACAAAATTGGACCCAACTGACTGTCATTGTATGGACAAGACAGAAAACACTTTTCAAAATATCTTCTTTTGTGTTTCGCAGAAGAAAGGAAGTCATACAGGTTTTCAACAACAGGAGGGTGAGTAAATGATGATCGAATTTTCTGAATTGCATCTTAAAACATTGACACTAGTGTTGACTAGACTGAATTGAAAAAAACATTATTGAATAACGACATTGCTGCCTTTTGTAGAACTGCTTTATCTGAAATTAAACTTGTTTCAAATTGATGAACTTGATCTGAATTTTATCTGAACTGAACCGACACAACTGACTTCAGCTAAATAATAAGAACTTATATCTTTTAGAGCTGCTTTACAGCATAATCTGAATTGTCTGCATAGTCGAGTTTCCATAGCTGATCTGCTATTTATCTCTGTGTATCTGCTTTGACATAATCTGTATTGTATAAAGCACTACAGAAATAAAGGTGACTTGACTTAATTTTGGGGTGTACTCTCCCTTTTAAGATTTCAAGGAAATGGTCAAATGATTTTCATGACCAAATACATCAAGGCCTGAAATCTATCTTCCAATCTCTATTTTATATTGAAATGAAGTGCAGAAAATCCTCCAGTAAAAGTAGTAGCACAGATTGAAGCTCTCATAGGACCTTATGCCACAAGAACAATCTCCCTGTCATGACTCTGAGTTTAGCCTGAATCACCATGAGTGTGATTACATGGCCATCAGAGCTGGTGCCAAACTTCACTGCGTCCTTTGGGAAGTACAGGCCTGGAGTGCACTAGACGACTTAGATATAGATGACTCCAGCACTAAAGACCTGTGAGGAGATGACATGTAGGCTGAAAGAAGATTGCAGTTCTCTGAGCTCCACAGTAAGATACAACTATCCTGAAACGAATTATATTGAAACATTAATATTTCATTAGACGACAACGGCTTGATCTGCTCATTTAAAACTGCTCGGGATATTTTTAAATGTCATCATACTTGTTTCATAATTTGATGGATAGTATTTGTGCCTTATTAGTAAAGGCCTACTGTAAATGGGTTCACCAGCAGGCTGTGCTTGTGTTGTGATGACCTCAAAATCAATATTTGTATCAGACTTGTTTGTAATGCAGCCAAATGACGACAGAAACGCACATCTATATGTTCTTCCACCATTTATTAGTTCACCAAATACAGTGAAAATGGTATTTTAATATGCAATGATTCATTCTCAGAATGTCATGACATTTTTGTTGCTTTTTTTGCTTAATAAAACGATGTTCCGTTATTGAAAAGTATTAAGGTTTCATGCACAACAAACCATAGTCAGTTTCTTTAGAACAATGGTACAAAACAAAGCAAAAAATTCAAATAAAATCAACAAAAGAAACGTAATGTCCAAAACCTGTCAAATAACAAGAAGTTATTTGAAGATATTCGTAAACAGTGCAGTAGATTTCTAATATCGCCATTTTTCTAACAAATTCATCAACAAAGCTCAAGTCACAGTTTACGATTTCCATATAACAGTAGTTCAACACAGATGTGTGTGTGCAAAAACCCCCAGAAACATTCATTCATAGTCTTTTTTTTTTTTTTAGGAAAAAAAACCCATTTCAACCAAACTGAATTATACTGTCTTCCCTGTCTAAAGATTTTTCTCTGAAATATAAACATCATTGTTGATGAATCTTTAAGACGACATACTAGCATATCATTTTAAATAACAAATATTTAGATATAAAAATACAAATATGACTTTTTTTTTTAAAAGAAGCGTGCCAGGGTAAGATTCATGGTGGCACCTCTGTTGGCACCGGAGTGAAAGTTCATGCAAAGAGATGGACACGACAAAAGAAATGCGAGGAGCTGATGAAAAAAAATTGAAATGTATAAAATTAGGCTTGGAAGAAATCAAGATGCATTCATGTTGGGTTAATTACAAGAGGTGGTAATGCACAATGCTCCTCTGTGCTGTACTGATGATGTGAATCCGTGGCGCAGGTGCGCAAATCAGCTGCAGTGAAGGGCAAAACAATAGATCACCAAACGACGCTTCAAAGACTACACGCTTCAACACCTGTGGGCATGTGTATGATAATATTCTCAATTTCTGAAAAAGAATATGATGCAAAATAGCGAAAGAAAATATTCACATTGCACCATCCGTACATATAGTTCATTTATCATTATGGGAGCTCAATGTCTTTGTGTGTGTTAAGTCTAAAATGTCTCTACAAGCAGCAGTCGGATTGAAGTCGACGCTCAAGGCAGATCCATATATGTGTGTGTGCGTGTGTTATGGGGAAGGTCTTTGAGCTAAGATACTGTACATCTATAGTAACAGAGCGTAAGATGCGGTTCAGTCTTCGGTTGAACTTCGTGTTGCTTACAGCGCTTTTGGAAGATGATGGTCGTGGAATAATAATGGCAAGTCCATCCATCTTTATTCACAGATGAGCCGCAGCGCGCAGCCTCAACAACATCTCCGACATCTTCCTCAAAGCTTCCATTGTCGTTTATATTGGAGAATTGCCAGCAAACCCCAAAGGAAATTCCGTCTCTCCCTTCTTTAATTCATGTTTTCCCTTTTTAGTTTAGTCTCCTCGTGGTTCGAGCGTCGTGCCACCGTCTCTCCATCTCTTTGCAATCTTCTTCACATGCACAACCGACAAGTGCTTCGAATCGGTGATAAAAAATTGAAATGTCTGCAAGACATCGCGCGGGTTTAAACGCCCGGTGATGATTTGTCGGTCATGCCTTTCAGCACCTCATCTATTCGGTCGTCCTCGATGACCACTGGAAAGAAGAAGACAGATAGCTGATGTCAAGACTTCGCCAATCTAGCATGTGTGTTCTGTGCGCTTTGAAACTGCGCAACAAGACTCGACACACAACAAACGCATTCAAATGCGTTAAAATGCATATCTTCAATCGGAATAACATTCTCACCTCTCTTTGCTCTGCCGATCTGTCAAGTTTCGGAGGTCTTTTCGCCTGCGACGCTCGAAGAACGGGTTGGTGTCCTGCAAACCGCAGCTGAAGGACATCTGACTGACATCGTTGTCCGCTCCGTATCCATTTTTCCCCTCTCCGTGGCAAGAACCTCCCGGACATGACTGCTGAAGGACGGGTTCGCGACGCAGAAGGCGCAAAAGAACTGATGTATATAGGCAGCTACGGTGGATATGGCAACTATCCCCGCAAAACAAGTGCACTTGTTTGTTTGTTTGTTTTTTGCGTAGATATTCCCGCGCGTAAATGTCAGACTTCTCGCACCGCCAACTTCCAAACGGACTGGAGTGCTCGGTGCAGAATGAGAGAGCGAGCGAGCGAGAGAGAGAGAGAGAGCGCGGCTGAGTGTACGACTACATCAGCGGTCGGGTGTAGTCTGCTGTAAGATACGGGAGATCCCGCGATCATAAAGGAAACCCGGGCGGAACAGTGAAGTCATCCATCCGGGCGTGTGTGGAAGGTGTTTGTATGGGGACAAGAGAGAGAGAGATAGAGGACACAAGAAGGTAAGGTGGCCCCATCAGGCGAAAGCTGAAATTGGCGAGAGGAAACACTGAACGGCGCTCTGCAGTCGCTCCTTAGTATGTGACGCACGGTGTTCTTGAAAGCCTGTGGTTAGGAACTTAAAAGAGGAAAAAAAAAAATCGCAAGACCTGATTTATGGAGATCACTCAACAACTCTATATTGCAACCTTTATTGTGCCGTTACATTTTGCTGCAATAGAGGCCTATGTGTAGCCTATTTTTTCAACTTTGGGCAGTTTTTTTGTCGTAGGGGTTAATTTTTATTAAAATATAATATTTTGGAGATTTTTGATCTGCCCTAACGTCTCCACTCGTGAAATGAATTCATAAACTTCGAATTCATAAAATTCTCCAATTGTTTAACATGAATATAAAAGGATAGGCTAAAATATAATTAGTTATTAAAATATTTTTTTCTTAAAACATAGCCTATGTAGGCCCTATATTTTTGTTAATAAAGGTCACACAGACTAGTACATTTTCCCCATTCCTTTATTCCCATTCGTTTTTGTTGCCACTTTTTAAATGCGTTTTTTTTTTACATAGGCTACTTTATTAATATGCATGATTTTTTTATGCTTATCCCAGACCCAGATTTTCAATCTTAAAATAAAAAGTATTAAATGTTACTTTTTTGAAACATTGCTTATTTAAGCCAAAAATAATGAAATAAACATTATATGAAAATGTAATAAACATTTATAGAAGTTAGGCTATATACACTGCTCAAAAAAATTAAAGGAACACTTTGAAAACACATCAGATCTCAATGGGGAAAAATATCATGCTGGATATCTATACTGATATGGACTGGGTAATGTGTTAGGAATGAAAGGATGCCAAGATAAATGAAAATTATCAATCAACTGAATTAAAAGACACCCCAAAAATCAAAGTGAAAAAATGATGCAGCAGGCTAGTCCATTTTGCTGAAATTTCATTGCAGCAACTCAAAATGTTACTCAGTAGTTTGTATGGACCCCACGTGCTTGTGTGCATGCCTGTCAACATCGGTGCATGCTCCTAATGAGACGACGGAGTCTGGGGTATTTTCTCCCAGATCTGGACCCAGGGCATCACTGAGCTCCTGGACAGTCTAAGGTGCAATCTGGCGCCGTCAGATGGACCGAAACATAATGTCCCAGAGGTGTTCTATTGGATTTAGGTTAGGCGAGCGTGGTAGCCATTCAATGGTATCAATTCCTTTATCCTCCAGGAACTGCCTGCATACTCTTGCCACATGAGGCCACCAGGAGCAACCCAGGACCCACTGCACCAGCGTAGGGTCTGACAATGGGTCCAAGGATTTCATCCCGATACCTAATGTCAGTCAGGGTGCCATTGTCTAGCCTGTAGAGGTTTGTGCGTCCCTCCGTGGATATGCCTCCCCAGACCACCACTGACCCACCACCAAACCGGTCATGCTAAACGATGTTACAGGCAGCATAACATTCTCCACGGCTTCTCCAGACCCTTTCACTTCTGTCACATGTGCTCAGGGTGAACCTGCTCTCATCTGTGAAAAGCACAGGGTGCCAGTGGCGGACCTACCAATTCTGGTGTTCAATGGCAAATGCCAATCAAGCTCCACGATGCCGGGCAGTGAGCACAGGGCCCACTAGAGGGCGTCAGGCCCTCAGGCCACCCTCATGAAGTCTGTTTCTGGCTGTTTGGTCAGAGACATTCACACCAGCAGCCTGCTGGAGGTCATTTTGTAGTGCTCTGGCAGTGCTCATCCTGTTCCTCCTTGCACAAAGGAGCAGATACCGTTCCTGCTGATGGGATAAGGACCTTCTACAGCCCTGTCCAGCTCTCCTAGAGTAACTGCCTGTCTCCTGGAATCTCCTCCATGCTCTTGAGACTGTGCTGGGAGACACGGCAAACCTTCTGGCAATGGCACGTATTGATGTGCCATCCTGGAGGAGTTGGACTGCTGTGCAACCTCTGTTGGGTCCAGGTGTCGCCTCATGCTACCAGTAGTGACACTGACCCTAGCCAAATGCAAAACTAGTGAAAAACAGTCAGAAAAGATGAGTAGGGAAAAAAATGTCAGTGGCCTCACCTGTAAAACCATTCTCAGACTTGGGGGTGCGTCTCATTGTTGCCCATCTAGTGCTCCTGTTGTTAATTTCATTAACACCAAGCAGCTGAAACTGATTAACAACCCCCTCTGCTACTTAACTGACCAGATCAATATCCCAGAATTTTAATTGACTTGATGCTATACTCTGATTAAAAAGTGTTCCTTTAATTTTTTTGAGCAGTGTAGTTTCAATATTAATTTGAAGGTATAAAGGTTTAATTTCCACCATAACAAATAGTTTTGCCCCAGATAGTCTTTGCAAAAGTTAAAAAAGTTGCAAAAGTTGCAAAAGTCAAGTATTCCTAATTTCCAATCAATCTGTAATTGTTTCAGTAGATGCAAAAAGTGTGAAAATATTAGGTATTTGAGTGTGTCTATTAAGTAGGTCTAGCTGTGAAATTAGGGGCTGTTAAGGGCCACCAAAAACTATAACTATAACGATAACTATATTTATAAAATATAAATAAGCGTTCTAATTTTATGAGAACAGTAAAGTCCACACCACAGCTATAGGCCTATAAAACTTACAATAAACAGAACGTTACTGTCCGTTGGTGTGGACGCTAATATTGTTTTTGGTCTTGGAGTGAACGGACATAGCTTTAGCAAGACAAAAAAAGTTTTATAAGTAGGCTATGCAACACTTTATTCCGTAAATGTTTAAAAGAACGCTTTTAAACGTGTTACTTTCTACTAGTTGGCCACATGAACACGGTTCCCATCCAAAGCAGTGATTACCTATAGTTTCTCTTCGCTTTTGCGCGCTATAGTGGCTTTAAAGTTCAACTTGAATGAACTGTAGTCGAACAGTAGCCTGTTTTTATTTTCATTTTTGTTATTATGTTGGAAATTGTAATGACCATTATGTTCCGGTTCTCGATAAGTGGAGGTTAAGAAAAATCTGGAAAAGGCGTTGTAACTATCAGTTGTTTTGATTCGCTTAGCGCGATTAGATTCACTCACCGGTGTACCGTGGAAATGTCACCGTAACACTGTGCAAGCGTCATCAGCGCACGTCACGTTCAGCGTCGTCTGTCCTCGGTCTCCAGATGCCGGAAGTTGTTCGTCACCGCGGCCCACCTGTTGTCTCTCCGATCCTTCCTTTGAATCAATTATGCTTGAATGAAGGCTAAGTAGAGGTTTGTGGTAATGGTGCACCTGCCTCGCATGAATATTATCTCACTCTCTCAATCTATATAGCCTAGCCTACTGTATTTCAGCACCCTGGATAGAGCTCACAAGGGCCCTAAAATGATATTTAATTGTTTTAGATTTTTTACTCTTAAAATACCAATGCAAAACATAAACCTCTAACCTATCCACCTTTTTCATAACGTAAAAATGGGCGCGGCCATTTGTAAATTCTATGGGTCTAGCTTCCGGTCTCATCCGAGTCCAGCTATTTTTAGCTGTACAAAACAGTTGGTTTTGCTGCTTGATATTTAAAATTGGTGTGTCTTATCATATTATTTTAATGTATTATCTTAATTATGATCACACTGGTTTGTAGTGCAAACAGTTTTAGCGTTTACTGCACGTTGTTATTCTCCTCGTTATTTACCTATAGCGGCTAATGAACCGGAAG
The DNA here is from genome assembly GCA_021397915.2 of Tor tambroides. Lineage (NCBI taxonomy): Eukaryota > Metazoa > Chordata > Actinopteri > Cypriniformes > Cyprinidae > Tor > Tor tambroides. The sequence continues at coordinate 40,493 of JAFVLL020041912.1, forward strand.
TCTCACCCATAGGCTTACTTCCGCGTTGAAGAAAAAGGTGGATATGTTACTGTATCTCCTGCAGCATTATAAGTAGTGAGCATGTAGGCTTTTTTTCTGTGAATCAACTCAAGCATTAGATTGTTGGCATGGCAACAATCCTCAGAAGACTGCAGTTCTCAAAGCTCATTTTCATATCTTCACTGTCCTCCTGAGCAAAAGGATTTTCATAGTCTGTGCCGCTCCACTGCTCAAGTAAATGAGTGAATGACAGTAGGCCGATCCATACTGACAAGTTATTTGAAATAACGGTCTGGGCTCTGAGTCTGAAACGAACCATTTTAAGGATCTATGGAAAACTCCAGTTCCACTGTGGTGTCGCAAATGGGTGAATGTCTGTTATACTTTAACATTACAATGCTGCTGAACTCAAGCTTTTCAGTGAGTTTGCAACATAGCCAATTTTTCCTGTTACAGAGCCACCAAGTTCTTCCTTTCTTTGTGTTTTTTAGTCTAGTGTCCTTGTTTCCCTCTGTCAGGTGCTGTGTTCAGTCACAGAAGTGGGCTGTGTGTGAAAGTGTCCTCTGGGAGAGCGTTTGCGGTCACACTGACCTCTGCTGACTCATGTGCTGTAATTGCTGACTCACTCTCTATCCAGCATTGAAAAACACCAGATCACAAAAACCTGAGTCAAATGAAAAACTGAGAACAGAAAGGAGCAAAAACTGCACAGTTTTCAGGGGTGGGCGATGAAATGTGCAGATGCAGTGTATATGGGAAATATATGCGCCTTCTTTTCAGGTGAAAGGTCAGCAAGCATCCGGTTAGGAAAAGTATGATTTTTCAAATGTGATTTCCACCACAATAAATAATTTTGCCCCTAACAAACCTTAGTGTACACCAAAAATTAGTGTACTTAATTACAAAGGCAACAACATTGTCAGTGCAGAATATGCCTAAAATAAGATAAGTGATGAGTATAAATTTTGCCGATTTATGCCTAAAGTGTAAAAATATTATTTGAAAAATTAACAGATATTATTTAGCGTACTTAAAATGCTAGCAGTAAATTTATGAAATTACAAGTTATATTTTCTTTCATGTGTCTACTTAATTTAATTTGTCTCTTTAAAAAAAAACTTATTTGTTTATGGTTATTTGAACGTCTGGGTCTAGAAAAAGTTTTTTTTTTTAATGAAATGAATACTTTTATTATTAGTTACTATTAAAGGATGCATTAAATTGGTCTAAAGTGACAGTAAACCCATGTATAATGTTGCAAAAGTTTTCTATTTCAAATAAATGTTCTTTTTAAACATTCTATTCAAAATACTGAAAAAGCAATGTAGTTTCACAAAACAATATTAAGCAGCACAACTGTTTTCAGCATTTAGAATAAGAAATAGTTATTTTAAATTGTAATTTATTTACAATATTAGTGTTATTACTGTACTTTTGGTGAGCATAAAAAACATAATCTTTATAAAAATAACCTTTCTAGTGTAAAACATAAAAGGCATGTTTTAAAATCAGCAAATATTTTTTGGGGAAGGTTTCCAAGATACTCTTGTGACTCTTTGATATAACAAAAAAGAAAGGAAAAAAAGCTTCAAATCCCGTGGACATAACAGTAGTTGAAGAAACACCTGTAAAGTTAAAGTGAGAACAACACCACCTTCTTCTTCGCCACTTTGGCTCTGCTGGGTCAGCTGTGAGATGTTGGCTCCTGCAGAAGATCAGGAAGGCAGTGTAATTGACACCGGCTGATGAGTGTCTTTGAGCATTGGTTGGCAGTTCACTGTATTTTCACACACACCCACAAATTCTTTCCTCTGGAGCTTTTAATCAAAACACTGAAGCAGGAACACGATATAGACGGCCTGTTTAAGCCTGCTGCACAGAAGCAGGTCTGTGTTCTCATCACTGGAGACGAGACAGAGATGAGAGTGTACGCAGATGAGGCACAGGCCATGGGCATGTTACAGACAGCTGCACGCTGAGAGGCATAAGGAATTACGTGGCTAGGATAACACAATCTTTTTTTTTTTAACTTGTGAAATTTTCTGACTTTTTGTGTTTCTGTCACATCTGTCGCAGGCAGCAAATGTCTTTTTGTTTGTGCTGTTGTTGTTGTCAGCTATTTTATTTAATATAGATTCCGCTTCATGACAGATTTCACTTACAAAAAGGCAGCATTACAGTGTTTTTTTGAAAACAATGCTGTCTATTATCTAAAATCTATTATCCTATTTTTTTTGGACCTAAGATATTCCTTGAATATATGACCATGATATTATCTGAAATATATTGGATTTTATGTAAATCTCATGGTATATGAATATTGTTGGCGTATGAACATAGGCTAGTGTTATTTTAATTTAGTATTTATTAATATTCTGCATTTTTAAGAGTTTTCATTTTAGCTTAAGTTTTAGTACATTTGTTAGTGTTTTAGTGGTTTTTAGTGCATTTTTCAGTAGTTTTTTTATATTTCTATTTAGCTTTACTTAATTTTTTACTAATTTAGTTTTAGTAATTACTTTGTAAAATTATTTATTTCAATTAGTTGCATTTCAGCAAAAGCATTTTTTATTTTCATTTATGTTTTTTTATGTTTTTAATCAAACTTTATTTAATTTCAGCTTTATTTTAATTAACTAAAATATTTTTTGTAGTTTTAGTTTTAGTTAACAATAAAAAACACTGGAATATACCATTGAATATATAAAAAAGCCATGGTATTATTATCTGATGCAATCACTCCATGGTGTCATCATAGTAATTCTCTGCATGTTTTATTAATGAAATTCATCAGGTGTTCAAAATATCAAAAAAAAAGTTGTTCTATTACTTTAAATCATAAAATTAATTTAACCAGTTTCAACTTTTTTTATTTATATGAGATTTAACTAGATTTTTAACGTCAGTTTAATATAATTTAAGTTGAAATGACTTTTACAGCCAATTTGAATACTTAAAAATTTAAGGCAGCAACTGAACATAAGTTTTCAAGTTGAAGGGCAAGAGGCAGGGGCAGAGGATGAAAATTTAAAAATTAATGCGAATTAATTAAAAAATCATTAATGCAAGAGATCCATTGATTCATGCAAATAAATTTCCTTCACTTCACCAGTCTTGCCCTCCTTTGCCCTCTAGTGGTTTAATGTAAAATGACAAGATTTACTGGGAAATGCAGCAGCATCAAAAGTTCAGTTTGACCTTGGCAAAGTCTTTTTTCTTCAAATATTTATTCTGCATCTCATTTGCTTGTATTTAAGAAAAAAGTCAGAAGGAGAGGGTAAGGTTGTTGTGGGTAATTTACAGAGGTTATTTGTAACAGGATCACAGCAGCTGTTGCATAAGAACACTTGCAAGATTCCTTGCTGGCAAACACACACGTCTCTCTCTCAGAAGAATTATGACTTTCCATGTCACGAGCACTAATAAATCAGCAATATCACTGAGTGTAGCAACAACTGAGGTTCTTATGATTTAGAATCTGTATGTGAAAACTTCAAAGAATGCTGGAACAGAAGAACAGCGAGTACACAACAGTGTTTATTGACCAAACAAAGTAGTCCAGAACTTTACATGACAAGCTTAAAATTAGGACTTAAAGGAAATCGAAAACTCAAAAACAAACTTCCCAGTGCAGTATCTCATCCGTAAATTAAGGCACTAAGCTTACCATATTAAACAACATTTTAATTTTAGATTAGAGGTTTATTTGTACCAGCCATTCAGTACAGTATAGCTATAGCCATCATTTTTAATGAAAAAAAATTAAAAAATCTTGAACCATTTGATAAGTACCAAACATGAGATACTTGAATAATTAAGAGAAAGTCAAACATAACAACATCTGTTTATCAGGATATTCACTAAAATATCAAAGCATGTTTGCTCTGACTTTATGCTATTTTCTCCCAAACTAATGTAATGTGACATGTTTGAGCTCCGAGAACTC
>JAFVLL020041914.1:0-26847 GCA_021397915.2 Tor tambroides
AACGAGTCAATCTTGAGTGAGTCATTGAATCATTCATTCAAGAGATTTGTTCAAAAACACTGATTCATCCAGTAATGAAACAAGTCAATCTTGAGCGAGTCATTGAATCATTCATTCATAAATTCCTTGAGATTTTGTTTAGTTGTCTTTTATTTTTACTCTTCAGAATTGTGAGAGAAATACAACCTCCATTAAAAATAAATAAATATCCAAACTTATCAATTTATCCAGAATGGTGCAGCTGTATTTTGCACACAAACAGCTCTTAATGGAGTCCAGTTTTTATGGAGCCGGCTGATGTTTGTTCATGGTGTTCAGCAGCAATTAATTATTTTGCAAAAAGAGACAGAATAAATATGCTTGATATCTAAATGTTTAACAGAGAGAGAATTGGAATTGATAAAATTCAAATGATACCCAACCCTAGTGATGACACATTTACACAGTTATTAACATCATAAATCTACCAAAGTTTTTTATATTTTCTTTTTTAAAAAACATCATATACTAAATGTAAATTTCTTTACTGGCATCTATATGATTCCATGAAGAAGCTTTAATGTTCATGGACAGTGTTGGGGGTAATGCATGCAAATGATGTAATCAGAATACTTTTTTCATGTAACTAGTAAAGTAATGCATTACTTTTAAATTTACCATGAAATGTCTGAGTTACTTTTTTAAATAAGTGATGCAAGTTACTTTGTTTTCCCATGTATTGACTGACAGCTCCTTTCTTCGTTCAGCCTGAGGCTCGTTCATTTCACTTTTGGTGTGAAAGGGCCTTTACAGTTGGCAAAAATATAACTTTTTGGCTTTTTGTTATTAAAAAAGAAAAAAGCAAGCCCGGTCCAGGTGACAAAAAGTAACACAAAAGTAACGCAACATTACTGTCCATAAAAAGTAATTAAAGCCCCGTTCAGACTCTCAGTACAAATCCAAATCCAACTGGAATCTGATTTAAATGACTGGCTGTCCACACTGTGTATTGCATTCGTTCAGACCCGATTTGTGTGTCTGTGGCACTTTTTCATTTCACTGAATATCTGCACTGGTTTCTATGGCAGAATCTGATCTGAGCAGTCAGACTGAAACAGATTTCTAGAAATCAGATTTGGACTGACAGTCTGAACAAGGCTTAAGTAATCCAATTAATTACTTTTTCATGGAGTATTGTAATGCATTACTTTTAAACGTAACTTTCCCCAATACTCTTCATGGAACAAAAGATTCTTTATAGTGGAAAAAGATTCTTTGTTTTATTAAAAAGTTCTTGACACTAAGAAAAAAAAAAACGGTTCTGACAAAAAGACCTGAAAGATTCTTTGAGGAACCAAAAATGGTTCTTCTAAAAAAATTAAAAAAAGTTTTACCAGGGTATTTTACAGTAAATTGTTAAATTTCTAGTTTTTGGAAGCAAAAAAGATAGTCTTAAAGTCTTATTTACAGTAAAGAATGTAAATTGACGTTCTTAGCTCACATTTAATGTTGAAATCACTGTTTGTTAGGGTTTTTTCTTGTCAGTTGTGTACAATAGGGTTGTATGTGACATCTTATATTGTTAAATGAATGTTTATTGTATTATTTTAGTGTTTGCATGATTGTGTTTGTATTTGTGTGTATGACACTGAGCTCCTTCTATAGGTTAGTATTTTTTACTTCTAATGAACTTTGATCCTTTTTTTTCTCTCTTTTGAAATTTGGTATATTAACATTATTTCAGTTATTAAATTAAAAGTTTTTTTAATATATATATATAATTTACGATAACCTGAAAAACTTCATGTTGCTGCGTATTTTTTTCTTCTTCTTTTAACCCTTCTTTTTTACAGTATGTAATATTCTGGCAACCACAGTCACTTTTTTTTAAACTGAAAAACTTGGCGTTCACTTATTTCAGCTAATAAGACATCTTCCAGAAGAGTTTAACCGGACAAAACCTTCACCGCTTGATCTTAACCAGACTACAGTTTTCTGTCCAAGTGAAGCTCAGTCCTATCAGGCCAGTCTCTCTGTATGTTGTTGTGCTGCTTTCTTTCATTCTGAGCGAAATACCAATAATCACAAAGCCCAGTGTGTGAAGCAGCATCATTACAGAAGAGTCTGCTGGCTCCGATGAAGATCAGCGCCTCCTCATCCTCACTTTTAATGATCTGAACGGTGAGGAATCATGTTTTCGGTCAATACTGGACTCTGAATCGCTGCTGAGTTATGTGGATGTTAAGTTTCTTTTCTCTTAATTTACAGCTGTTTAATTGGTCCATGTTTACTCCATCGCCATGACAAACGCATCAGCACCGCCTCACCTGAGAGCATCACTCGCTCAGACTCCAGGTGTGTTTGGAAGCCGTGTAATAATAGTGAACTCAAAATGAATCAGAATGATGTGTCTTTATATCTTCATTAACAGAGTTGAGTCGTTTATAAGAGACTGGTGTTTCTGTACGTTTGTATTCCTGAAGCGTCTGCAGCTGAAAGAAACTGGGCCGAATCTCTCTCTCTCGCTCTGGTGAAGCATCAGCACTTTCTGCTTAATTAATCCTGGAAGTTGTGTGAGTTTGTGCTTCAGAATCCGTGGAAGGACTTTCAGCTCTTAAGCAGCTTTACAGAGACACATTTCAGCAGTTTTCTGCTTCACTTCAAATCTCTTTCCCTGCAGTCACTGAAAACATCTCGCAGTTCACTTTCATTCACTTCAGTTCAGTCTCCGGCTAACAAAAATGTTCTAAGAATGTTCCCATGACATTATGAAAATGTTATTTCTGAACGTTCAAAATGTCCAGTTTTTTAACGTTTTTGGTTATGTGAACATTAAGGGAGCATACCATTGTATCATTTTGCAAACATTATGGGAATGTTACTTTTGAATTGAGTTTTCTGAACATTCTGAAACAAGTAGCAACGTTTAAAAAACATGTTAGATGAACGTCCAACTAAAATGTTTCAGGAAAATGTTTTGTGCTAACATTTTGAGAAAATGTGAGCCTGGAGCACAAAAGCAGTCTTAAGTAGCACAGGTATATTTGTAGCAATAGCCAACAATACATTGTATGAGTCAAAATTATCCATTTTTCTTTTATGCCAAAAATCATTAGGATATTAAGTAAAGATCATGTTCCATGAAGATATTTAGTAAATTTCCTACTGTAAATATATCAAAACTTCATTTTTGATTAGTAATATGCATTGCTAAGAACTTCATTTGAACAACTTTAAAGGTGATTTTCTCAATATTTAGGTTTTTTTGCACCCTCAGATTCCAGATTTTCAAATATTGTCCTATCCTAACAAACCATACATCAATGGAAAGATTATTTATTCAGCTCTCATATGATGTATAAAACTCAATTTAAAAAAAAAGAACCTTAAGACTGGTTTTGTGGTCCAGGGTCAAATATTATTAAAAACCAGATACAAAGGTTCTATTTTATGGGAAGTATCATATACAGGTTTAATAATTTCAAGTGCTGTTGTTTATCTCGTCTTATGACAGGTTTTAGCAGCCTCAGGAGGAAACGGTGCTGATGCGGTTTCCATGCCGACAGGCCATTTGTTTTCAGTAAATAACGATTTCAATTTCAGTTTGTTATTCACATAAAGGTTTGGTTAATGTGGCTGTTGATATGTTTTTGTTGTGCATATATTAGGCTGTCAGTATAATAATATGATTATATTATTAGCTATTATCAAAATGTCATTTCTGCTCAATACAGTGGATTTTTTCCTCATTTCTCTTTGTCTCTTGTCAATGATTTACTTTGGCTTTATGAGTGTGTGCGTGTTATGTGTTCCTCTGTCATCTCTGAAGACTGTGTGTGTGTGTGTGTGTGTGTGTGTGTGTCTGAAGGCTTCTCCATTAGCAGAACTGTAGAGACTCGCCAGTGTGTGTTGACCTCTGTTATTAGCTGTGCATTAGACTGGAAGACAGGCTGAGAAATCTGAGCCGGCCTCACACACACACACAGAGCCAATCAGATCCCTGTAATTCCTGTGCTTCTCCCGGAATCAATATGAGTCCTGCCTGCCATCTGCCTCTCAGCAAACACACACACACATCCAGTTAAAATCATAAAAGCGCTTCAGAAATGCTTGAAGTTCCCAGAACAGCACGTCATGTTCAGATCATCAGCTGTTTTGATGATTTCATACACTGACAGCACGTAAAGCTTTGATTCAACATTCAGACTTCACTGATGAGACTCAGAAAAACCTGATTCGTGTTCCTGCATCCACAGACTGAACCAGAACATCACTTCAAATCCACATACTCACTACTGACTGAAGACAGAAGAATCATCATGCCATAAAATACTAATCAAAGCTACGAGTACCACGATTGATTGTTCATTTTAAAGAAGTTTTGTTTGATTTGTGTTCTAGTTCTCCGTCTTACGGTCATGTCTGGAGGTGATGCTCATCATGGTCCTGTATTTTCTGATATTGTTCTGCTAAACTGTGTCTCTGTATGTTTTTTTCTGTCTTTCAGGTCATTGCAGGGGCTCTGCTGACAGTCAAAATCCCCCGAGTGTATTTAGAGGAAATTTCACCAAACCTGTGACCATAACTCATAACCCTAATATTAGCAGGGGAGCTAAGTCTATTTATTTCTTGTCTGTTTGTTTGTTGCCAGAACGTTGAGAGAATGTTAGTTTCTGGTTGCCAGAATGTTCCCAAAACACATATTCTTATGTTTTCTACTGATTTGCCAGGAAGGTTTTCTCCACATGAACAGACCGTTGCCTGTAAGTTTGGAGAACATTCCCAGATTTAGCAAAACAAAGAAATAGAAGGGAAATAAACAGCAGAACAAGAATTTATTGTTGATTAATACATATGAACTATTTACAAATAATATTTTTATTTTAAAATATGCACACATTCAGTTGTAATAATAAAAAATGGCTGCTTTAATGTTTTTTTGTCTCATCACATTCAGTTATGAATGACATGAATCACATAAATAATCAGTATTTTCAGTTCAGTCGAGCAGTGTGCGTCAATGGATATTTTTGTTGGTTGTTTCACATTTTTATCATAGAAATCGTCAAAACATAAATGTTAATGTAACATTCATTCAAAGTTATCTGCGCTTCAAAAAACTTCATTTATACATCATTCATGGAGCACATTATTTCTGAAATGTTTTAGTTGGATGCTTATCTAATGTTTTTTACAATTTTAATTAACATATTTATCATAGAAATTGTTAAAAACAAATGATCAGTTACTTGCATCTCATCTTGCACCTTTTCTCTTTTTCTAAAAAACATGAGCGGGCCAGACAAGGTCCTCTCAAATTTATGAAAAAGCATTCTTCCAGTAACATTAATAGAACGTTCATTCAGAGTTATCTGGTCTTTTGTTCTAAAAACTTTAAGACAAAAATGTTAAATTATACAATGTTTTTCCAGCTAGCAAAAATATGAGAACAGTAACTTATGAAAACATAATTTCTAAAATGTTAGGTTTATATATATATATATATACTATATATATAAAATTGTATTTCTTGGTTATTCAAATCTTAAGGGAACATTCCATTTTTTCATTTTCCAAAAGTTATGGAAAATTATGGTTACTTCTGAAAGTTCTGAAACAAGTAGCAGCATTTAAAACATGTCAGATGCACATCCAACTAAAATGTGTCAGAAATAAAACATTCCATCAACAATGCATAAACAATATTTTTGTGCTAATGTTTTGAAAATATTATCAAAGACCAGACAACTCTGAATGAACGTTCTGTTAATGTTACTGGAGGCATGTTTATTCATAACTTTGAAAGAATCTTGGCAGAACATTAGCAATGTTTAAGTTCAGAAAACATTCTTTCAGTGTTATTTGGTCTTAAATAATGTTCTCAAAATGCACAAAAACGTTACTTATACATCATTCATGTAACATTTTATTGCTGAAACTTTTAAGATCTAACATTTTTGAAATGTTGCTACTTGTTTCAGAACGTTCAGAGAACATCCAAAAGTAACATTCCCATAATGTTTGCAAAATGATACAATGGAATGTTCCCTTAATGTTCACATAACCTAAATAAAATGTTAAAAACACTGGACGTATGTTCAGAGAACATTCACAAATAATGTTTTGATTGCGTTGGTAAAACGTTGTTGTTAGGATGTTCGTATAACATTTGAAAAATGTTTCAGAATGTTCAGAAAGTAACATTCTCATAATGTTTCCAAAATGATACAATGGAATGTTCACTTAAATTTGAATAACCAAGATATGACATTTTTAAAAACATTTAAAAAAGAAAGAATGTTTTAGAAATAACATTTTCATAACTTAATGACAACGTTAACAAAAGGACATATTTTTGTCAGCTTTTGTTAGTTTAACACTTTTTATTGATGCTATTCAATCAGAGAGATACAAAACTAAAAAAGCCAATAAAATAGTTTCAATCTGTTAACAAAGATCCAAATTAAATTAGTCCAAAACTTCCTTACTCTCTGAGTCAAACACAAAATACAATTACGAATGCTAGCACCAAGAACAATATAAAACATAAACAAACAAACAAAAATAAATAAAAAGCAATACATAACAGAATAAATAAGTAAAGGACAAAAGAAAAAAAAGGAGAAATACTTTCCAAGTATATGAACACTTCCAACAACATATATATATATATATATTAGTGCTGTCAAACTATTAGTCGCGATTAATCGCATCCAAAATAAGTTTTTGTTCACATAATATATATGTGTGTACTGTGTATATTTATTATGTGTATAGAAATATACACACATGCATGTATATATTTAAGAAAAATATGTTACGTTTATATATTAAATATATTTATTTTTATGTATGATATAATTTCTATGAATATAAATATATACATGTAAATATTTTCAAAATATATGCTGTATGTGTGTGTATTTATATATACATTAAAAATATACACAGTACACACACATATATTATCTATATATCTAAAATTACAAAGAAAAACACCCAATAATGCTTGTAGGGCAGAATTAGGCCGATTCCCATTGATTATTAATATGCATAAAAGGTCCCTCAAATTCTGGATGCATCTTAAATCAAGTCCCACAGAATCGCTACATTTTAAAGCACTACAAACCCAAGAACTGAACCCTGAAAAGAGTCCCCTAAGTCAGCTGGTTCTGAGACTTACTAACCCGACTGACTCTACTAACACTAACCAGTCTCAGACCAGCACTGCTTCTCACCCAAACATCAAAATAAATCAAATTATCAAACAATCTAAAAACACATATCTGGAACATTGGGATCAAGAAACTAAAACACAAAGTAAATTACAACTATATCGGACCATAAAATCAAATTATGAATTGGAAGAATATCTCCAGAGTGTCAGAGACACAAAGCAGAGACGGATCCTGACCAAGTACAGGCTCAGTGAGCACAGACTAGCCATCGAGACCGGCAGACACAGAAAGAGCTGGTTACCCAGAGAGCAAAGAGTGTGTGCTCACTGTGAGACAGGAGAGATCGAGACGGAGGTGCACTTTCTCCTTCACTGTCATAAATACATATCTATAAGAAACCTCTACTTCAACAAACTCACCAACTTAATAAAGAACTTTACAGCCATTAGTGAAACAGAACAAATAAAGATAATACTAGGAGAGGGACAGACAGCAGCACTGGCTGCGAGATACGTGTGGATGTGCCACAGCCTGAGAGACAGCAGGTGAATGTGTGTGTGTGTGTGTGTGTGTGTGTGTGTGTGTGTGTGTGTGTGTGTGTGTGTGTGTGTGTGTGTGTGTGTGTGTGTGTGTGTGTGTGTGTGTGTGTGTGTTTGTGTGTGTGTGTGTGTGTGTGTGTGTGTGTGTGTGTGTGTGTGTGTGTGTGTGTGTGCCACAGCCTGAGAGACAGTGTTATTGTATTTTGTGTCTGACCTGACCTGTGAGTTACCCTTTTGTCCACCACAGTGATCCTCAGTATGTATGTATGTATGTTTCTATGTAAGTTAAAGACTGTGGTGTCAAATGTTCACACGTTCTAATTTGTTACAGTTTAATACCTCTAAGATGTTATAATATTACATTCTATTAATGCGATGTTCATTTAATTAATATTATCGTTATTATATTATTATTATTTTATTTTATTTTATTTATTTATTTTCATCTTTATGTACATGTATACTAAGCTTTGGCAATATGGTATCATTTACAGTCATGCCAATAAAGCAATTTTGAATTTGAATTTGAATTTATATTGTGTAAACAAAAACTTTTATTTTGGATGCGATTAATCGCGATTAATCGTTTGACAGCACTAATATATATATATTCAATTCAATTCAATTCAATATTGCTTTATTGGCATGACTGTAAAAAATGCAATATTGCCAAAGCTTGAAATATATGTATATATATATATATATATATATATATATATATATTTTTTTTTTTTCTCTTTGCTCTTCATTTATTAGTAAATCAGGGGCAAGGGAAAGAAACCGTAAAGGCTAGGTATAGAGAAAAGGTTTTTCTTATTTACCTCTTCCTTTAATATATATTTCAAACTGCGACATTTGTAGCTTTTGGGTGTTAGGTTTTGTTAGGATTGTGTTTTCAGCATGGATTGACTCCTCTGAGATTCTGCCATTGTTCAGAGCGTCCTCATGTGATAGAGCACATCTCTCTCTCTCTCTCTCTCTCTCTCTCTCTCTCTCTCTCTCTCTCTGTCTCTCTCTCTCTCTCTGTGTCTCTCTCTCTCTCTCTCTCTCTCTCTGTGTCTCTCTCTCTCTCTCTCTCTCTCTCTGTCTCTCTCTCTCTCTCTGTGTCTCTCTCTCTCTCTCTCTCTCTCTCTCTCTCTCTCTCTCTCTCTCTGAGCGGCTGATGATATAATTGCATCTTTTCCTCTGGAGCTGATTTTCCAGTAACCGGCGCTCAGATGCCTGAGAGGCTGTCAGTGATTTGATGTAATGTGTTTGTATTGAGCAGGTTGTTGAATCTGTCATTAGTGTCTCGCTGTGAGGTTTGACGTTTATATGAGACGCAGACTCTGTGTGTGTTTGATCTCAGGGTTTCTGCCGCTCCTTAAAAACGTACATTTGGTTCGATCAAGTTAAGGCCGTGAAAGGTCCCACATAGTCTTAATTATCATTTTAAGAGGTTTTAAATTTAAAACAGTCAGATATATGATTATTAAACTTCAAAAGGCTATGATACAATGAAATAAATATGAGTTTAGTAAAGCATAGACATTTCAAAATAAGAGCCCTCGTTTATGATTAGAAGTACCTCGTTATGCATTAAATCCTTTGTTTTTGGTCATTATTGGTATTTTGGTTCCTATATTTCTCTAATCTTTTTGAATGAGCAAACGAAAATGGTAAAGCATAGACATTTCAAAATAAGAGTCTCTGCATATTTAAGTCCCTTAATACGCATATATATATATATATATATTTTTTTTTTTTTTTTGTTGTTGTTGTTGTTATTATTGATATTTTGGTTTCCATATTTCTTTAAAACATTAATATGAGCATCTGAAAGTAGTAAAGTGTAGACATTTCAAAATAAGTTTCCCAGTGTATTTTTGGCTCATTTATGATTAAAAGTCCCTCATTATGCATTAAATATTTAGTTTTTTATTATTGGTATTATGGCCTCCATATTTTTCCCATCTTTTTGAATAAGCAACTGGATGTAACAATGCATAGACATTTTAAAATAAGAGTCCCTGTGTATTTTAGGCTAATTTATGATTAAAAGTCCCTCATTATGCATAAAATATTTTGGTTTTGGTTATTACTGGTATTTTGGACCCCATGATTCTCCAATCTTTTTCAATAAGCAGCTGAAAGTAGTAAAGCATAGACATTTCAAAATAAGAGTCCCGGTGTATTTTGAGCTTATTTATGATTAAAAGTCCCTCATTGTGTGTAAAATCTATTTTGGTTATTACTGGTATTTTGGACCCCATGCTTCTTCCTTCTTTTTGAATAAGCACCTGGAAGTAGTAAAAGCATAGACATTTCAAAATAAGTGTCCCTGTGTATTTCGGGCCTATTAATGATTAAAAGTATCTCATTATGCATATAAAATCTTTTTTTTTTTTTTTTTTGGTGCCAGAATAAACAGTATCTGGTATCTAATTCAACGTAAACCCTCTCTGAACTGCTTCATCACAGAAAAGAAAGACTAAGAAAGAACATTATTCAACACAGATTTTATTAGTATCAGCAAAACAATCTTTTTGTTGCCTTTCTTCAAACACATGATCACATCAGCAAAATCAATATCAGTGGACATCTGCTTTGTGTGTATTGATATATGAGCTCATAAACCAATTTCAGTATCTATGTACATATTGAATAAAACATGTCTTGAGTTTTTTTTACCCTGTTAAGAAGTTAAATGTGTGCCTCAACTGAAGCTAAAGTAAAATGTCTTTATTTCTTTGATTTGACCTCTAGGCTTATAGAGGGCATGTGAAGAGCTAATAAAATCCTATAATCTTCTCGTCGATCTGACCAATAGCAGCGCAGGTTATAAGCCTGAATTGGACCTGATTGGCTGTTTGGGCTCAGTTATGATCACTTTGGCGATGTTTTGTTGGTCTAAAATGTCTCAGCAGAAAATGACAAATGATTTCTGTGATGATTTCTGCTGCGTGAATAATGCGCTCAGATGTTTCCGTTCATGAGCAGATAAACACGGCTCTGATAAACGCTCAGCAAGATGATGAACGATTCAGATCTGATGCTGCTCTCCTTTATTCCATCAGCGTTCACGCCGTCCTTTAGGCTTCATTTAGTTCCTGGGAAATTGCTTTCTGCTGTGCTTTCTGAAAGGAATTGTGAGAAATGCCTTTTCCCTTTTCATTCAGAAATATTCAGCTTCAGTTCATATGGAGCATTTAGAGAAATGATTATTTTGTGAATCGACTATTATCATGATGTCTGGTCAGTTGTGATGTGCATCCTTTTCAGTGTTGTTTTAGTATTATTTATGTACTATTATAGAATTGATATTTTGAATACATTTGTATTATTGTCAGTTTTCATTTTAGTAATTTATGTGCTTTGCACATTTGTATTAGTTCTTTTAATATTTCAGTTTAACTTGAATTCATTTATATTTCAGTTTTAGTCATTTTTAAGTGCTTTTTCAATTTTTTATATTTAGCTTTAATTTATTTCAGTTTTATTTTGAGTCATTTTATGTGCTTTTGTCATTTTTAGTAGTTTTTGAATATTCCAATTTGTTCAGTTTATGTAATATTTCACTTCTAGTAATTTTGTATGTGATTTTGACATTTTATTAGTTTTTTTATTTCTATTTAGCTTGAATTTATTTTTATTTCAGTTTTAGTCATTTTGTTATGTGCTTTTGTCATTTTTATTAGTTTGGCATATTTCATCTTTGCTTTTGTTTTGTACTTCTGTTTAGTTTTCTAGTATTTCTATTAATTGAATTTATTTATTTATTTATTTTTTCAGATTTAGTTTTAGTAATTTTACTACTCCAACTTAGAACAAAAATGAGAAATATCACTGTAACTATCTGAAATATATTTTTTTTAATCTAATAAATATTTTATATATTTCTTATTTTACAAAAATGTTTTATTTCAGCTTTACAAAAATGTTTTATTATAATTACAATTATTTTGATTATAATTCAAATTATTTTGAATAATTTTAGTTAACAACGGCAACAGGTTTTTTTTTGGCAGCTGATAAATGAAGTCAGTAAATGAATTCTGGCCTGTTTCCCCTCTGCAACAGTTCCCATGATTTTATTATTATTATTATTATGCCTTTATTTAACCAGGGGGGATCATACTGAGACTATAGTCTCTTTTTCAAATGGTCCCTGGCCAAGAAAAGCAACACTTAAAAATAGAAATAGAGAAAGAGAAACCTCATCTACAACAAACAAAGCATACCACATTATACAATAACATAATAGCACCACAAAAACCATACCACAACTCCTAACAAGAACAACAATTAAATACAATAAACAAAACATAACACAAAAATATATCATAATAACCAAGACATCATACAACAAGCAATATAAGAAGCCACTGGCAAAATACAAAAACAAAACAGTAACCTATATACAATCACACTTATATCTGAAGGTTTCTGTGACATATAATTTAAAATCATTAAGTGTGATGAAAGTGCTTAGCTTCAGCTCTTTCTGCAGAGCACTCCAGGTTGAAGGGGCATTGTAACGGAAGGCAATTTTACCAGATTCAGATTTTACAGCAGGTATAGTAAAAAGAATGCTATTTTTAGACCTAAGATTATATCTATTGTTTTCTACAAAAGAGAAGTTTTTTAATGTCAAAAAACATTAAATAAATGTCCAACTAAATAATAGATCATGTCTTGAGAACATTATTCTAGACCAGATAACTCTGAATGAACATTCTATTCATGTTACTGAGAACGTTTTCTGTTAGCTGAGATACTGACAAAATAAAACCCCACATGATTTTCATAAAGATTGAAGTGGTGATGGATGAAAACATAAAGTTTTTTCCAGGTGAAATGAATGTGGACAGATGCTCAGAAGTCATCTACAGCACAAACCAAAGCTGCAGGTCAAGATTTTCACTCAATAACATCTCAAACATGTGTCTGTCATATGAATATCTTGAAATATCTCTTTAATCATGTTTTTTTTTTCAGACATGGTCTCTATAAACTCTTTCTCCTCTTGTTTTTCACTGAACCGACAGCATAGAGTTCTGCAGCAGCATGAAGGTGAGTAAAAGATGATTTCATTTCAGTTTTGGCTGAACTGTTCCTTTAATTATAACCACAAACTAGAAAAACAGATTCGTAACCAATGTACTAGATACTTTATCCAGCTAAACAGATACTACCAAACAGATCTGATTCAAAAACAGTATCATAGCTATTAAACTAGATCTTGAACTACTGTAGAACGATCTCAAAGTAAGTCTGATTTTGTGGCAGCTGTGCTTTAAAATGAAATGATTAGAATCTTAATTGAAGTGATGAAGGGTTTTGAAAGTGACAGTAACCAGTACTGTGAGGTTAAACCTGCCTGGTTTATATGTTTGAAAATGATTAACAGTTGAAAACAGAAATTCAGAAAAGTAATCAAATGTAATCAGTTACATCACATTAATAAAGTAATTGAAATAGTTACACTACTTATTACATTTTAGATAGGGTAACTTGTAATCTGTAACCTGTTACATTTCCAAAGTAACCTTCCCAACACTGGCGAACATTAAGAGAACATTCAAAAATAACATTTTTGTAACATAATGGGAACGTTAACTAAATGTTCTCAGAACATATTTTGTCATATGTGACTCTGGAGCACAAAAGCAGTCTTAAGTCGCTGGGGTATATTTGTAGCAATAGCCAAAAATACATTGTATGGGTCACAATTATCCATTTTTCTTTTATGCCAAAAATCATTAGGATATTAAGATCATGTTCCATCAAGATATTTTGTAAATCTCCTACTGTAAATATATCAAAACTTCATTTTTGATTAGTAATATGCATTGCTAAGAACTTCATTTGAACAACTTTAAAAGTGATTTTCTCAATATTTAGATTTTTTTGCACCCTCAGATTCCAGATTTTCAAATAGTTGTGTCTCAGCCAAATATTGTCCCATCACATCAATGGAAAGTGTATTTATTCAGCTTTCAGATGATGCATAAATCTCAATTTTTAAAAAAAAGACCCTTATGACTGGTTTTGTGGTCCAGGGTCACAATCGAGGATGATGTAAAGTAGTGGATTGAAACTTTGGCGCTTCTGATGATGTTTGTTGAGACAGTGAAAGACGCAGAGAGGAAACGCCTTTCAGATCGATCACACACACACACACACACACACACACACACACACACACACACACACACACACACAGATCTATTACAGAACGCGCCCAACCCACTCCAGTCAGAGAGAGAGACACACACACACACACAGGCACGCGTCTGTCTGTCTCTCTCAGCTCTTCATCAGCATCATCTCTTCCTCCTCCTCCTCTTCCTCAGCGCGATCATCAGTGACTCCAGCACGATGCGCGATGGGTCAGGCGTGCGGACACTCGCTGCTCTGCCGAAGCCAGCAGTACCAGAACCCGATCTCTGAACTGTGAGTACCGAACTGCTCTCTCATCAAAGACGCGACGCGACGCGACGCGCTGACAGTAGACCGCCGATGAGAACCGCGCGTTGCGGTCGCGTCGCGTCTGTTGTGCGTCTTCAGCATCGATCAGATCTTTATATCATCACATCCGGATTCACACTTGTTCACTTACTACTCCGTGCGTAAAGTAGCTACTACGCTAACAGTGTGGTCATCGTATTCATATCCAAGTTACTTCAAACACTTAGTGTCCAAAGTATACCACAGTAATACCATGGTACTTTACTGATCTCTGAGTGCAGACTGGCAAATCTGAGCACAGTCTGAGAAACTGTTGAGAAACTCATGTGGGCAGGTGTGAGATGATTTAGAAATATTAGAGATGATGTGTGAAAATGTGTCTTCTGTAGCCAAAGAAATCATGATCTGGTCTGTAGTGATTATAAATAAATCTATGATGTATGTCCTTTTTAGTGTTTAGTTGTTTTAATACTATTTATATTCTGTTAGAGAATTAATTAATGTCTTGAATTAACTTTTTTTTATTTTTTTAAATAACACTTTTAATTTTAGTGATTTTGTTATGCACTTTTTTCATTTTTATTTTTTACTTAATATTTAATTTAGAATTTTTTTTTTTGAATTTTAGGAATTTTAAGTGCTTTTGTCATTTTATTGCTATTATTTTACATTTCTGTTTAGCTTTTTATTTCAGTTTTATTAATTTTGGTATGTGCTTTTGTCATTTTTGTATGTGCATTTATTTTTATATTTTCAGTTTTTTTTATTTTAACATTAATAATTTTGATTTTAAAATTTTAATTTTGAAATTAAAATTGTAATGTGCTTTTGTCATATTTATTATTTTATTATATTTTAAGAAATTTTCATTTTAGTTTAGTAATCCTACTACTTAAACTTATTTACTTATTCTTGTTTAAATTTTTGTTTAGTTTATTTTTCCCATCTGTTATTTTATTTTATTTTATTTTTGAATAGCCTATTTATAATAGTTTCAGTTAGCAGAAGCAACACAGAGGAAGAAGGAGGCATGTGCAGGATAATTGTGTTTTTTGTGTATGAGTGTATAGTTTATTGTACAGGTTTGTCTGCTGGTAAGACTCAAATATCCTCAGTAACAGAGTGAAACATCATGACAGACGTCTTGTAAAGGACATCTGATGCATTGTCACAAGTTAAAAGGCTAATAAAAGTTCCAGATGATGTTTGTCTGTAAACCTAATGATTTCCGAGAGGGTTGGTTTAAGGTCAGGTTAGGAGATCATTGACCTGATAGAAAACAATGGAAGTCTGTTATGAGCTTTCTGATGTGTGTGTGTGTGTGTGTTTTATCGTGGCAGGTGTGTTTCTGTTCTAAACTTTCTTCTCAGCAGAACTCCAAACAAAGCCGGTATCAGCAGAGAGAATGAATCATCCGTGTCTCTGAGTCTATTTTAGTCGCTGCTGCTCACGTTTCTGAAACTATACCTCTGTCTCGCTCGCTTTGCTCTTCTCGCGTTCATTTGATAAGTTAGAGGAGCTTTGCATCCATCAGTGTGTTCAAAGTCAATGTAAACTGAACTTTGACTCTTTTTACTTTCTTAATTCATGTTCCTGGTCTTATTGTGATCGATTCAGCTGCATGTTATTATCCTACAGATAAAAGTTTATCTTAAATCACTTTTCAGCATCCAGTCGTTTACCGATGGATAAAATCAAGTTGACTTTAAAGTACTTCCAAAGTTTTCATTCTTTCATTTCTAACTGTATTTACTCTAAAGATGACTGATGTTGTAAAGAAGCTTTATTGTGGAGGCATTTGTGACACTGAATATACAGTGGAGTCAAAAAAACTGACAACAGTGAAAATAATTCATTGCATTTTTCTACTGTATGTTTCATTATAAATTATAAAACAATTTAGGTTTTTAAAAGGAAAAAGAATTGTAGTTTTATAGGAAATTTAAGAATTTTAAAGAAAGCTTTAAAGAAAAATGAGCTTGAATTCAAAATGTTCTTGATCAATGTCACTTATATATTTAGTTTTCAAAGATCATATAGAGACAGTTAATATTCATTTTACACTCATTGTAATTTGACTTTTTTTTAATCCAGAAGTTATTTTTAGGCGGAAATACTAATAGAATTGAAAATAAATGCTTTAATTCAGCAAATATGCTTTAAATTGATCAAAAGTGACAGTAAATACATTTATAATGTTACAAAAGATTTCTATTTCAAATAAATGCTGTTCTTTTGAACGTTGTTTATCAAAGAATCATGAAAAATAAAGACTTTCTTTAAAAAGCATTTAAAAATCATTGTGTTTCTAAACTTTTGACAGGTGCTATATACAGTATATATCTGAATGTAAAATGAAGAAAATTAATTCAAATACTTTTGTATTTATGTAAAAGTGTGAGCTCTGTTTAGGGTCCAACAACAGATTTAATAGGAACGTGATAAAATATCATAGAGGAAAAGTTGTGAAAGTATGAACAAAAGATCTCTCTCTTTATCTCTCCCTCTCTGTTCCACCCACACACTCATTTCCACAGCTTTCCACTTGATAAAGAGCCCCTTCACACACACACACACACACACACACACACACACACACTCCCACACAAACACTTATGTGCATCCTGCAGGGTACAAGAGCCCCCGAGTGTGTGTGTGTGTGTGTGTGTGTGTGTGTGTGTGTGTGAGGGCGTCCCACTCCAGAGCACAGTGTGATGGCAGTGCCTTCACCTCTCTTTCATCCACAGTACACACATTTATCAGAGTGTTTGTGTGTGTGTATATGAGTGTGTGTGTGTGTGTGTGTGTGTGTGTGTGTGTGTGTGTGTGTGTTTGTATTGTTTTGGCCAGTGTGAGAGTGTTTTTACAGCTTAAGTGTGTGAGGCGTTCACAGCAGCTTGTGCATCAGTGTAAAAGTGATATTGTTCTCTGTGATGATGGTCATTATGACACAGATGCTGCACAGAATATTCAGAATATTCTTGTAAGCGGTGACTGACAGCATCAGAATGCAGCTCTGTGATGATGATGATGATGATGATGATGATGTCGTCTGTCCATCATGATGTTGCTGTGGAGACCAGATGAGGTTATTAGGGGCAAGAGAATGAGAAACTGGTCCAGATCCAGCGCTTGGGTCACTGCACATCGCTTGTGAATCGTAGCATTGTGGAAAACAGAAAAACAACATGTCTGAGCTGGACACTGACGCTTAGCAGTGCCCACATTTACATGTCAACACCTAATCAACATTCAGAAACTTAGCAGGGGCTTTTTGTTACCCGTTTCACATGCAGAAAGATTAGCCCGTCATAACAGAGTCATTTGCATACAAAAGTCTTAAAGGGTCAAAGAGAAAAATAGTTTATTACAGATTTTTTGTGTGCAAAAACCTTGACTAATGACTAAAAACCTTGACGAAAAATCTTGGAAGAGAAATGCTGTAATTGTAGAGGATGAAACAAAAAAACCTCAGGTTTTTGGCAACTGAAATTTTTTGCCAAAACAGTTTTGGAGGGCCGAAATCATTGACCAAATCTGCTGTTTCACTAGCACTGCTCTGATTGAGTTTTTTTTTAAATGTGGTTAAGCTATAACAGAAAAACATGTCTATTTATTCATCTTTTCTAAGTCAATTTGGATATAAACATCTGCTAAATGCATATGTAAATGTAATATCATTGTGTATGTGTGTATGTGTAATATTAATGTTAATGTAATATCAGCTGTGTGGACTCTAGGGTTGGGTTGACAATATTGATTTGTTGTTTTTACAAACAACACAGTATTGATTCTTAAATTCCAATATTGAGCTGTGCAGTTTTCTGTTCATGTGTGAACCAAACTTCACTAAACATTATTTGTGGCTCGTGCCATCCAAAAATCACAATAAGCACTGAAACAAAGCCTCAGCTTTCAAATTCTGTCAAATTTATCACTAAATTCAATCAGTAAATGTGGTTTTGTGGCTCTTTAATGTGTGATGACTTTTGATTTTGTAGCGAAACGATCGTGTCTTCTTCTTTACTACTAGTTATAGCAGCGAATAAACATGAATGAACATCAGAAGAATCAGAACAACTTACTGAAATCAGTCATGAATCATGTAATTGATCAATCAGTGTTTCAACCGCAGAAAGATGTCACTAATAACTAATGATGCCACTAATGACGTCAAAATAACACTAGAAAGGGCATTTTGTTAAATACGTGCACTATAATACATATTCATTATATTTTACCTGTTACCTGTTAGCGATGTTTTCATGATCATTCAGTATGTTTCAATAAATTTGTCATGAAAAGTTTTTATTTGTCAGCAACCATTTAAGTGTTTATATTTCAACAACAAATTGGAGTAAAAACATAATTATATCAATTATATCACAAGCTGATATAAAACCTTTTGAGTGTTTATTGTTAAATAAATTTGATTCATTTAATTATTGTTAAATAAAATTAATTTTTGGCTTTATATTTTGGATAAATGAAAGTAAAAAAGTTCAGTTTTTTAGTATTATTATGCCATTATAGTTTTTATTAATACTTTGAATGTTGTTTTTAATATATATATTTTTATTATTATTTAAATAATTTAGTTGTGTTTTTGCCATTTATATTTTTTATAAATATTAGTCATTTTTATTCCAATTTTAGTTTGTTATTTTAGTACATCAAGTGAAATGAAATGAAAATGAGAAATGTTGCCTGACCAACTGGCTGAAATCATTTTTAAAATATATTTTCTTTTATTTCAGTTAACATTTATTTTAATCTCAAGTAACTGTGTAAGCTTTAATTAACTATATCTCTGCTTTGTTTATTAGTATATATAATAGATGCATATTGTAGGTTTATTTTTAATAACCAAATTTTTCCCACCCACAAGTTTTGACAAAATTTGGTGACGAAAGTAAAAGAGGTTTTTTGGTTTTCTCATAGGGTTAGTTTAGTGTTATGTCAATCTGTAATCTGGGTTTGTAAAAACAATGTATATGATATGTCGTCAGTAGCTTCTAAAGTAAACATATGTTTGTTAGTTTTGGTATGGGGTCATTATTGTCTCCAGACATGAGGGCCATCTGACAAAACTTGCATTTGAGGACATTTGGGGATGAACTCAGAGGTTGCCGTGGTAACAGTGTTTGGGCCCCTCCGCCTGCCTGTCTCAGGTACACACACACACACACCTGGTGTGAATGCCCTCAGGCAAAGCTGCGTTGTGTGTGTTTTGTGTATCTTGTTGAGGAACGTTTGCATTAATGATCGTGTCTTAATTGGCTTGTTTCAGTCATTAATCATGTGGCAGGATTTTTATATGCAGCTGGCATCCGATTATTACAGAATGAAGATCATATATTAATCCCTGAGGCTGAATTAATTATTTTCATTTTTTAATAATAAATTAAAGTTGCTTAGTGGCTGTTCTGTTACAGCTCAGAATGTGTAGATATAGTTTTATTGGCTCTGTAGCCTCTTTTTTATTGTTTTATTTATTTTTTACCTGCTTCAAATGATCAAACATGAATTTTACAGTATGTGTGTGTTGTTTTTTTCATGCACTGGTCAATTTTGAGATTTTGAGCTGTTTGGCTTTTCATAATATGTTGTTTCAGACTAGCGGAAAGAAAATATCCAAAATAATTTAAGTGTTTATTTTATTGCACTTTATCTATTTGTGGCTGTGGGTTTCAATTCTAATACATATCTTTATAGAGATTTTTCTCCACTTCAGCAGCACTTACATACACCAAAACTTAGAGTTTTATTCCTCTCTATATTCTGAAGGTTTTTACTGAGGGGTTTGTTTAAATATCATTCACATTGATTTATACAACATTTTACTCCTAAAAACATGGCGAAAATGTGTTTTTGCTGTCTGTTGAAAGTATTTTCTGATTTATGCAGTGATAAAAAGAGTTATCAAAAATCCCCACAGTAAAAACATTTAACTCTAATATGTCAACAAAATCAAACAAGACTTTTGAACCTGGCTTTATCCAGTGTTCAGATTTATTCTCTGGAAATGTATGCAAATTAGTGCATATTTATTTCAAATTCGAATTTGTTTGTATATTTAAACATTACATTCAGAAAACTTGTAATCCAAAATTTTTTGGCAATTCTTAATGTAATAGACCAAAGTATGATGATATCTATTAGTTAATTTTTCCCCTGTTCACCTGTACTGTCTTGCTTTAAGCTGAAAAATGAGAGTGAAAAGCAGAGAAAACACATTTCTGTCAGAAACACCGGATCACAAGAACAATTCATTTAACACAACAGAAGAGCAATCGAAGACGCGCTGACCTTTATACAGCGCTGAGATCCCATTTGACAATCTGAAATGGATAAGACACTGTAAATCATGTCCTAAATGTCATTTAAAGGCTCGTATGATGGAGAAGAGGATTTGTCTTGTGTAAAAGGCTGCAGGAGGAATGTGCTGGCATCACAGGCAGTGTTTGTGAGCTCATTCAGATTCATGCCGAAACACACGGATCAGGGCGACGCCGCAGGACAGAGACCAGTGCGACATGCCATCTAAACGTGTCAGACTGAATATGAGAATAGAGTTAGACACACATTTCAGATGCAGTACGTTTGGATTCTCATGCTGATGAAATCATTTCTTTGGTGTTTCTTTACCAGACCAGTCTCTTTATTCACTAATCTCTCTTCATAGTTGATTATAATTTATCAGTGGTTTTATTCTGTGGTCTGATGTTTGTCGAATGACTCTAATCTGTATAATTGATCGTTGTCTGAGGCAGGTTATTTCCTACGAACCTGTAGCTCTGCTCATTTAATGTCTTGATGTCTAGTATGTGCATGTATTTATTAATTTGTTAAGTATACATGCAATAAGTGGGGTTTATTTTGCGATAAGGACCATCTGACCATATGGTCAGCTTCATATTAGTGTGTTTGAGATGGACAGAAGGACTCGTTCACTGCTGTTTCTTCTAAAGAGGCTCATCTAAACTGATGTGATGTGATGTCACCCACTCTAACTATAATGACATCATCATTGCTTATTTAGTCATTAGCCAATCAGTGACCAGTGAGGATGACACACATACGCACACACACACACACACACACACACACACTCTTTGTTGCTGCATTAGTTGGTCCAGAAAGAGGGTTTTTATGATTGACTCTCAGCTGTTGCCGAGCAACTAATGGGTCTTTCATACAGGTGACTGACTTCACATTCAAGCCCCAAAACAACCGGACCTGTGTGTGTGTGTTCATATATCTGTTTCCACAACCTCTGGATCTGTCAACATACAATACTTAGAAAAATTAGTGTAAATAATCAAACATTACTTTTGTTTTTACTTTCATGTTATTATTATTATTATGATTGAAAATCCATCCATTATTCATTATTGATAATGCACATCTTGTGTCAAATAAAAAAAATACAATAAAATGCATTTGATTTGATATTTCTGCCTTCCATATAATGCACACACACACACACACACACATATATATATATATATATATATATATATATTATTTTTAATACTATTACATAAGAAGATAAGATGCAAATAATGCTTTTATCAAGCTTCTTGAAAACAATTCATTTAACAGACCAGAAGATAAATAGAATTAGAATCTGAGACAGACAGATGTACATTTGGTGGAATTTAATTCAGATTAAACAATATTCTCTTTGTGTGTGTGTGTGTGTGTGTGTGCGTGTGTGTGACTGTCATGTGGTGTTTTGTTTGAAAGCCTCTTTTATATTGGATGACTAAACACACACACACTGAACTATGATTTAATTTTATTGACCTTTCAAGATCCGCCTGATAGTGCATTTTAGTGTAAAAACCATCAGCGAGCTACAAAACACACACACACACACACACACACACACACACACACACAAACACACACACACACACACACACACACACACACACACACACACACACACACACACACACACACACACACACACACCTGTTTTACAGCCTGCAGGAGTGTCATTGTTCTGCCAAAACAAATCCGCCTTTTGCATGCAGTGAGTGTGTGTGTTTATGTGTGTGTGTGTGTGTGTCAGAATCTGTTTCCCCTTCAGGCTGCGTGTCGCTTCACTGCCGTCTGTCAGACAATTTCACACACTGCTTTGTATTTGTGTGTGTGCATCTCTTACTCTTTAGTTTTGCTTTTTTGCTGTTCCTCTGGTTGGTAGTTAATGTGATTCAGGTCTGTAATCACCACAGACTCGTTCAGAACAATGCTGATCAATATGTGTTTCAGTGGTGGATTGTTAAAGTCCCTCTGAAGTGTCTTGAAACACACAGCGTTTTATAGTGTGTGGATGTAATTTCAGTTGAAACAGTAAGATAGAGCAACACATATCGAGTGGCTCGTCTTAAAATATCTAGTAGTGTTTAGTTTGCATCACAGCCCAGCAAAGCTGCATTGAACATCTTCCTTTAATGTTACCACAGCAAAACAGTTTCTAGTAAAGCAAAAGATGTGTAGTGTGAAAAGTGTATTTTACGTCAGTGCAGCAGTGTTATCTCTTCTCATGGTCAGTGCTGTTTATAATGCATAAGATCTCTGAACTTTTGCCATGTTTGATCTCCTCCACTGTGCTTTAAGAGACAAAAGCTGAAACTAATCCAGCATTAAGATGTTTTAACAAAATTCCTTTTGTCTTTGCTCATGATAACCAAAAATTTATTTCACATTCTGTTATTTTTACATTTGTTTTTGCAAAAGTCATAAAACTGCATTTTCCAAAATGTCTGTACAACTTAACAATCAGTAAACAAGTGACATAAAGACTCGTCATATCAAAACCATATGTGACCATTGAGCACAAAACCAGTCACAAGGGTCAATTTTTCAAAACTGAGATTTACACATCATCTGAAAGCTGAATAAATAATCTTTCCATTGGTGTATGGTTTGTTAGGATAGGACAATATTTGGCTGAGATACAACTATTTGAAAATCTGGAATCTGAGGGTGCAAAAAAATCTAAATATTGAGAAAATCTCCTTTAAAGTTGTTCAAATGAAGTTCTTAGCAATGCGTATTACTAATCAAAAATGAAGTTTTGATATATTTACGGTAGGAAATTTACAAAATATCTTCATGGAACATGATCTTAATATCCTAATGATTTTTGGCATAAAAGAAAAATGGATAATTTTGACCCATACAATGTATTTTTGGCTATTGCTACAAATATACCTCAGCGACTTAAGACTGCTTTTGTGCTCCAGGGTCACATATTGATCCATATTAATGGGAGAGACAGACTGTAATAGAGACTGTAAATTTAAATGCATATATATTCCAAATGTGAATTTTGTTGTTGTTTTGCAGCACTCTGCTTAAAGATATCCTTAAGGCTGACATATTCATAGTAACAGCCAAAAAACTTCAATTTTGCTTTGGTGAGAATTTTTGAATTTGTCCTACAGTTATTATATATATTTTATATATATTTCACACTGTCTTTTCAGAAAGACTGAAATAAAATACTTCCTTATACCCCTAAATAGCTTTAAGGGTTGTACACTTTCTAAAGAAAGTCTGAGAGTGTGCGTCTCTCTCTCTGTGTGTGTGTGTATGTGTGTGTGTGTGTGTGTCTGTGCGCATTAGCATTAGCATTCAGAGAAGAGGTTCAGAGTTCCTGTAGAGCAAAATTCTCATATGCAAATACTCAAAAGCAATTTTTCTCTTTGTCAGAGCCTTTCTCTCAGGGAGAGCACCTGTCTCTCTCTCTGTCTCGCTTCGGCTCATTAACAGTCTGACTTCACAGTAGTAAACTGACCCTGAAAGAGTCGATGAGAACTGAATCATCTTCCTCTTTTCTGCCTCTGATCCTCCAGAGATCCTTGAGAAACTCAGAGTCTGTAAGTCTGATTACAGGAATATTGAGTTCATCTGTGATGTGATTTCTGGATGTAAACCGTCCCTTTCTGGTGTCCTTGCACATACACCACTGTTCAAAAGTCCGTAAGTTGATAGTTAAATATTATTACAATTTAAAACAGCTGTTTTCTATGTGAATATGTGTTAAACTGTAATTTATTTCTGATGCGCAGCTGTATTTCCAGCATCATTACTCCAGTCTTCAGCATCACATGATCCTTCAGAAATCATTCTAATATGCTGATTTGCTGCATGTCTGGAATATTCCTGTATAAGAGTGAAGCAGATCTCTGTTTGTCTGGTGCTGAGATGATCAAACTGTGTCTGAGGTGTGTGTTTTTAGAAGGTCACGGTCAGGTCAAAGGTCATGGAAGCCTTAACCTTTAGTGTGTGATGTGTGTGGATCAGGCAGTGAAAATGTACTATGGTAATCACAGTTTCTTCAGTAGTTACTGTTACTGCCATAAAATCAGAGTAAAAGTGTACAATTCTTTGTAATAAAAATTATTTATTCATTTATTTGACAACAGTGGTGCTGATATCAAACCTCTACAGTTTTAGAGAAAGTTAGCTGTAGTATTTACCATGGTGCATTTTTGTGATGGGAAACACCAAATATCATCGATAATCCTGTAAGTCTTTGATAAACATCCATAGAATAACATGATTTTACACAGGTGTGGAGAAACACACTCACACACACACACACACACACACACACACACACACACACACACACACACAAAACTCACAAACACACACACACACACACTCACAAACACACACACTCACAAACACATATACACACACACACACACACACACACACTGTTTAATAATGAATACTTTCTTATAGGCTTCTTCTGTGTAAAATTTACCACCACACTGCTGGAACGTTGTGGGTGGTTGCCAGGATGTTGCTGTGTGGTTGCTAAGGTGTTCTGGCTGTTGTTTGTTTTTAAGCACGTTGCCATGTGGTTGCTATGGTGTTCTGAGTGTAGTTTATTTTTAAACATGTTGCTGTGTGGTTGCTAAGGCATTCTGAGTGTTTGTTGCTGTGTGGTTGCTAGGGTGTTCTGAGTGTAGTTTATTTTTAAACATGTTGCTATGTGGTTGCTAAGGCATTCTGAGTGTTTGTTGCTGTGTGGTTGCTATGGTGTTCTGAGTGTAGTTTATTTTTAAACACATTGCCATGCGGTTGCTAAGGTGTTCTGGCTGTTGTTGTTTTTTGATCGTGTTGCTTTGTGTTCGTGTGGCTCGTGTGGTTGCTATGGTGTTCTGAGTGTAGTTTATTTTTAAACATGTTGCTGTGTGGTTGCTAAGGTGTTCTGAGTGTCGTTTGTTTTTACACACATTGCTGTGTGGTTGCTAAGGTGTTCTGAGTGTTGTATATTTTTAAACATGTTACTGTGTGGTTGCTATGGTGTTCTGAGTGTAATTTTTCTAAGTGTAGTTTGTTTTTAAACATGTTGATGTGTGGTTGCTAAGGTGTTCTGAATGTAGTTTGTTTTTAAACATGCTGCTGTGTGGTTGCTAAGGTGTTTTGGGTGTTTTTTTTTGTTGAAACGTTCCTGTGTGGTTGCTAAGCTGTTCTGGCTGGTGTTTATTTTTAAACACGTTGCTGTGTGGTTGCTAGGGCTTTCTGAGTGTTTGTTGGCGTGTGGTTGCAAAGGTGTTCTGGCTGTTGTTTGTTAGTTTTTAAAAACGTTACTGTGTGGTTACTAAGGTGTTCTGAGTGTTGTTTGATTTTAAACATGTTGCTGTGTGGTTGCTAAGGTGTTCTGGCTGTTCTTTGTTATTAACTGTGTGGTTGCTAAGGCTTTCTGAGTGTTTGTTGATATGTGGTTGCTAAGGTGTTCTGAGTGTTGTTTGTTTTTAGGCACATTGCTGTGTGGTTGCTATGGTGTTCTGGCTGTTGTTTGTTTATAATGTGTTGCTACGTGGTTGCTAGGGCTTTCTGAGTGTTTGTTGCAGTGTTTGTTGCTAGTGGTTGTTGTGTTTTGTGCTGCTAGTGGAGCAGAAATGACACACGTCAGCCTTAAAATGCGTTTTCTGGATGTTGGTTATTCTCTAGAGTTGCTCTGTTTGTTTCCTGGCACTCCTGACTGACTCTCCTCATCATCATCTTCATCATCTTCAGTGTGACAGTGTTGTTTTGTACAGTACACAGCGCTCGACATGTGTTCAGATGAATAAATAAGTGCTGAACTCATAAATACACAGAGCCACATGCATCCGCAGGGAGTTTACTGGAGATTAAGAGTCAAAGTGTAGCCGGTAAAGTCCACTTAATAGGGATTAAAGAAGAGCACAGCTCATGATTGTGTTTTAATGTGCATGTAAAACTGACATCAGCAGTAAAGCTGCTCTTCTGTGAACTCACACACACACACCAGGTGCTTGGGTGATTTTATGAAGCCAAACTGACAGAGATGTGAGCGGAAAAACAATGAAAAGACCTCAGGAGGAGGAGGAGAGAGAGTGATGGAGACTTAGAAGGGAGCGATGGAGGAGTTTTCAGGGAATTGAGTAGCGGCTGATGTTCTGGGAATGTCTAATTGAGTGACCTTCACTCCAGCGTCCCACAGCGATTTAACACACACACACACACACACACACACACACACACACACACTCTCTTATACGTTATACACACACACACACACACACACACACACACACTCTTATATGTTATACACACACACACACACACACACACACGCATGTTTGTTTTGTGGTTTACGGGGACTCTCCATAGGCGTAATGGTTTTTATACTGTACAAACTGTAT
>JAFVLL020041916.1:0-14031 GCA_021397915.2 Tor tambroides
ATGTGTTCCTGCCTCTTGTTTCCTTATTTGGTTTGTTTCCTGTCCTTGTTTCATGTGATTATTAGTTAAGTCTGTGCAGCTGTGTTTGTGTAATTTAACGTGTATATTAGTTCATGCCTGTTTGGTTTCGTGTCGTCTGGTCTACTCGTTACTCCCCGGTGTTCCTGTGTCTGCCTTGCCTTGTCTTGCCCTGATGTCTCAAAGACTATTATTTGAGTTACGTCCTCGTCTGCGTGTTCCTGTATCCTCCCTCTTGTGTGCACCGTGACAACAACTGTGTGGTACACTTAATTATAATGTGACCATCCACATTAATTCAATTCTAATCATATAACCAATATTAATATACAAAAATATTGTTCGATTAGATAATTCATGCATATTTTTACATACTTGAAAATATTGACTGCAAATTTAAAAAAATGCATAAACTAAAAATAAGCAAAAAATGTAACTGATGTATGCTCATGTTTTAATGTAATTTAATGAAACATTTTTTACAAAAATTTAAACTTTTTTTTTTTTTTTTTATTACTGATATTTATTTTGCGTCTACATGAACTTTTGTAAAGTTATTAGAAATAGCTATACAGAATAATACAAATACTGACATTCACATTACTGAAATATAATATTTTTATTAAATTATAATAACATTCTGTACATTTCATGCGGGTGGATCCCATATGCCCACATTTTCAGTCAGCGCTACATCACTGCGGCTAGTAGCACACAAATTAAACACTTCACCTTTGATTTCCACGGTATTCTCTGATTTAATTCATTAGTATTTATCCTCCATGATGTAACATGGTGCAGAGGAGGATACCCAAAACCCACGGATGTCCTTCTCACTGCCAGTGAAATGATTTGTGACAGTTTAAATCTTTTAGGTGACAACTTAAATCTTGTGGAGGTGTGCAGTGATTCAACATGAGTTTCCAGAGAAGCCCACCTGTTAACCGAGGAGGAAAATAAACTCATCACAACCTCTGGGTCACGCTTCTGAGCCGCCATCTACACTCAATGAATATGCAGTCACAATCATCCTCATCCATTACAATCTCATCAAGGAAGAGAGAGATGATGGAGAGAGCCAAGGCCCCCACCTGAGTCACATTCAAATCAGCTCTATCCCCTCTTATCATTATAACCCCAGGCACATATGTACAGACAGATAGAGAGAGACCAGTTAGTGGAGGGGAGCAAAAGAGATAGATGGAGTGGTAGAGAGAGGGGACGAGAGGGGGAAAAAGACAGGATCAGGAAGAATGAGTTTTGGTGAGCGGAGGGGTACTGTTGAGCCTTTGTCAGAGGCAGATTAAAATTCATACAGTCTAATCAGCCGCTAAATTTAACCTTGTCAGCCAGACCCCTATTCTGTTCCCTCATTCACACACACACACATACACTCTACCACCTTGCCCTGCTATCGTTCACAGCAAAGAGTCAATTCAGCAGTGCTCTACCTATGAGCAAGACCTCACAGAAATAATATTAGGCATTCATATGTCTTGCACAGCTGATTAAATTCATATCACATGTGCACTGCAGACCACTATATGCTGTTACTTTATTCCTCCACCTCACACAGTGATCCACAACAGATTTGTTTTTATGTCAGAGACATAAATGAAGAAAGTGTGTTTTCAGAGGAAACAGAAATAGAAATACACTCTCGCAAATAAAGGTTTTTTATTGGCATCTGTGGTTCCATGAGGAACCTTTAACATCCATGGAAGCGTTCCATTACGCAAAAAGTTCTTTATAGTGGAAAACGGTTCTTTAGATCATTAAAATGTCCATTAGGCTAAGACAAAATGTACCGTTTGGACTGTTCACTGAGGGGTTCTTTGGGGAACCCCAAATTGTTTTTTTTTTCTTTTGCATCAAGACAAAATGTGTGGTTGGTATACAGTTGAGTTAAACTGTACTTTAAAGGGTTAGTTCACCCAAATGAAAAAACTCACCCTAATGTTGTTCCAAACCCGTAAGATCTTCATTCATCTTCAGAAAACAAATTCAAACATTTTTGATGAAATCCGAGAGCTTTCTGAACCTACATACACCAGCGCAACTACCACTTTCAAGGCCCAGAAAGGTAGTAAGGACATCGTTAAAATAGTCCAAGTGACATCAGGGGTTCAAACGTAATTTCATGAAGCTACGAGAATAGAATTTCTCACAAACACAAACATTTTTGTTAAAGTATTTGCTATCGTTCTTGGTGTGAACGGGCCTTAAGTCTAAGAATTTTTTCACCTCAGTCTGATAATAATTCACACACAACAACAATGCAAATGAAACATTTTATTAAACTAATTATATGGTAAAGTTGAACTCTCATTTTCTGCCTCTTTCGCACCTCTCACCTCTTATTGCCTCAAAAGTTATATGAAGCACACTAGGAAGTGTTTTTCTGTCAGAAAGACGACTCTTTCTTCTTTTATCAAAAGCGTTTCATGTCATTTGCAATTACAACATGTCAGAGGCCAAGAGTCCCTGAATAATTTTCTCTAAATGATAATAGATCTTGATGTTCATTCAAATAATCAAGATTGTGAGCAGTTCATTTCCATAGGGGTCGCTTCCTGTTAACTTTAATTTCCTTTAGATGAAATTACTGAGAAGTCATGCTGACCTCAATTTCTTCTCCCAAATAACCTGTATTGGACATTCCTTTTACTTTCATCACAGTGACTACATAGGGAAGCCTGGTTTAATTGCAGTGGACGTCTCTCACTTTTTCTTTCTTTTCAGTTTTTTTCCAATTGATTATTTGATGTTAAGAAAAGTCATAGCCTACTTCAGCCAGTTTACAAACATGTGATTTCAAGTAAGTATAGCACATGCTAAACAAACACACTAACTAAACTAGTTTAAAAAAGGATCCTGAGATAAAACAAAAACTTTGCTTGTCTAATATTATTGTGCCATTTGGACAGAGGGAGTGACTGGAGGTGACTGAGGAGGGATAATGAGCACATTTACATTACAGGCTTGCAGATGAGCCTAGGGGAGCCTGATTAGGAATTGCCCTCTGTTACTGAGGTGATTATTATTCTTATTGAGTCGCAGGATTTCCAAATACAGACTCCAGGGTTCTCTTGGAAGTGTCGCGCAGTCTGTGGAGAGACAGAATCCGCGGGGCAATAACAGCTAACGAGGCACAGAGCGCCCTGAATGCATCTAAAAGTCCCAAGAGACCCAGCGATTAGTAAGGGCCAGTGCAGACGTCCAGTACTTATTCAAACAAGGAGCTCTATAATACTTGGGGGAAAGCTAGCCGTTAGATATCTGTTCACATTTCCAGTTCAGTTGCTGTGCTGGTGCAGTACTTCCAACATCCATTTCATGTTTTTAAGACCCCTCCAAAAAAGCAAAAAGTCAGTACGGTTTCTTTAAAGACATTAGTACTTTGCTTTTCAGCATGGATGTATTAAATTTATTCAAAAGTGACAGTAAAGATCTAAAAAAGTGATTTATAGCATTATATAAGATTTAAGTTTCACATGGACTAAATGCTGTTCTTTGGTATTCATCAAAGTATCTCAGGAGAAATGCATCAGTTTCCACAAAAATATTACACAGCACAGCTGTTTTGAACATTGATAATAATAAGAAATGTTTCTTGAGCAGCAAATCAGCATATTAGAACGATTTTTCAAGGATCATGTCACACTGAATACTGGACTATGATGCTGATGCTAAAAATTTAGCTTCACCATTACAGGAATAAATTACATTTTAAAATATTTTAAAAAGAAAACAATCTTCAATTTGGAGTTCTGATGTAAATTCAGTATCATTTATGTGATGGCAACATGGTGGTCACCATGAGGAGGGAAGTGTGTAGAAGTGTGTAACAAATAGCCTTTTGTTAGTGATTAAGCTTTGGATCAATTGGACCAATTACTTCACAGAATGCACTTGCATTTATTTACAGCATTACATGATTAGAGTAGATGATTAGATGTTATGGACTTTTCTTGAAATTTCAATCCACTGTAGTAATCATTGTGTTTTCACTCTTACCTGTTTTGGTAAGTGCCTGCAATTTTTATTGTTAGTCACTTCAGTCACCTAGTTTGGCAAAAAAGCATCTTAATAGCCTATAATTATGGAAGCTCATTATTGTCATAAAAGAAAAAAAAATCATGCTATGATAAATCGTAATTGACCCTTCGCAAAAGCCTGCCCTCTTTAGTTACTGTTGCTATGTCCGACAAGCCATGCTGCTCTCACACACACACCATGTTCTCACGCAGTGAAAAATACATGGCGAAGCAAAGAGGAAACTGAAAACATGCTGACAGACAAGACAGAGCGAGTTACTTCTGGTATGAAACAAGGTCTCAGCTTTCAATTTTATCATTTTGTAAGAAATTCAAACAATAAATACCATTTATTGGCTCTTTAATGTCTATATAATGTGTATAATGTGTATAGCACCTCAGTTCAAGCGGCACGTGAACCGATCATCTTTTCATATTTTGTTAAAGCAAAAAATAAACACGAATGAACATCAGAATGTATTTTATTTCAACCGCGAAAAAGATGTAAATACACACAGTTTTCAAGTTTAAATTCACCGAAGTTAATCTGCTCTTCTGTCTGATTTGTCGGACAAAATGGCAGATTCGGCGTTATGGTTGGTCAAAGCTCTTTGTGAAGGGTCAGTTATGACATAAAAAGCCAGAATTATGACATGAAAGTCAAAATTGAGATAAAACTCTAGATGGCGCAGGCTGATGGGTCGTTAACGCAAATTGATGATATTCAGAGCGTTAAACTACTTGACACGAGCTGATTGGTTCATGTTTCATTACAAACAGCCAATAAGCTTAATGCTTTACATTTAAATGGCTTGTTGGCATTCACCAAAGCATTTCACACTCACAGTAAGCTTTGCCTCACCTTCCCCAGATCCACCTGTATAGATCTGCTATGGGTT
This sequence comes from Tor tambroides, assembly GCA_021397915.2. Classification (NCBI taxonomy): domain Eukaryota; kingdom Metazoa; phylum Chordata; class Actinopteri; order Cypriniformes; family Cyprinidae; genus Tor; species Tor tambroides. The sequence continues at coordinate 4,955 of JAFVLL020041916.1, forward strand.
GTTATATATGCTATTTATTATATATGCTATTTTTATAGATATGCTACAGTATCAGTGTACTATATGAACTGGCAGTAGCAAGTTCCTGTACTTGCTTTGCAGCAGCAATAATCTACAATCTGCAATTCAGTAGCTGCAGCGCAGCATATTTATTCCACCAAAACCAAATACATTAACATTGTCATATACATTACCATCAGAGCTGGGTAGATTACTTACAAATTGTAATCCGTTACTGATTCCAAATTACATGACAAAAATTGTAGTCAGTAACGTAATCCATTACATTACACATTTTAGGTAATATAATCAGATTACTTTTAGATTACTTTTTGTCACGAGTCCGGGTTGCGACTCTTCCCTTCGCCACCTGAGGTCGCCATCTCCCTTCCTCCCGGACTCCACTCTACTGATTACACTCACCTGTCATTGCCCACACCTGCCACACTTATTGCACCCACAGCTGTTCCATATCATCTTGGACCATATAGTCTCACCTCTGCCACCACTCGTGGTGTTCGCATTGTGTTTTTGTATCCTGCCTGAGTGTTGCTATGTTCTGCCAGTGTTCCTGTCATCTGTTTAGTGTGCCGTTTTGGCTGTCTGTTTAGTTTGTTATTAAATCTCACCTCACCTGCATTTTGGACCCTGATCTCGTCTTTCTTCGACGCTTCCCATAGCGTGCCGTGACAACTTTTGACCTAACTCGTTTATCACTTTGATTTAAACAGGATAATCTTGTACCATAATGATATAAAAACACAAAGAGCGAGAAAATATATTCCCTTCATAGTAATTAACAACATGAAGTGCATTAAACATTATCAAGGTTTCCCAAACTGGGGTTTGTAAAGGAACTGCAGGGGGTTTGTGAGTTTAATGATAGGTAAACATGTAATTAAATCATAATGTAAAATTAAAATAAATAATTTTAAAATAACAAATAATCATTTTAAAATAAACAAATAATCAAAATAATTCACTTACTTAAAAAGAAGAAATATTTTATGTTTACCTGCACGCCATATGACCATTAACCAATGTCGGAGAACTGTGAACATGCAAATGAGATACTTAATTATTAAAATATTTATTTTCAAATGTCAGGGGTACTTAAAGGGGTCACTGATTATGATTTCACTTTTTTAACTTTAGTTAGTGTGTAATGTTGCTGTTTGAGCATAAACATCTGCAAAGTTACGATGCTCAAAGTTCAATGCAAAGGGAGATACTGTCTTTTACAGAATTGCAGATTGACCACCCCTTTAAAGTAAATATAGTGGGTGAAACAGGTTCAGATGACAAAAAGTTTGAGAATGTCTGCAAATAAGAAATAACGAGAATTTGTGCATTTTAATGAGTTTGAAAGACAAAAGCCTTTCAATAATACATAATACATGGTAAAATAACCTACTGAGTAATAATTCAAATAAAAATGAATGTGTTCATCAGTAGTTGATGCAATGTTGAAACACTTCTTAAACCTGAAATCATTTTTGTAAATCCATTGGTCAAATGCCGTGTCGCCGCCATACTAATGAGTAGTCTATGTGTGAATGTCCACAAAATTGAACTTTCTGAGTGTATATAAGCGATAGACTATTTTAGAAAGGAAAATTTAAAATGTAAAAAAGAGACATTAGAGAGAATCAATAAATTATGAATAATTTATTGTTATTGTGTGAATAATATGTTATCATGTAATCAATAGAAAAGTAACTGTATTTAAAAATGTAATTTACTCTAATTACAAGTACTTAATTTATGTAATCTGATTATGTAATCCAGATTACATGTAATCAGTTACTACCCATCTTTTTTTACCTCATAATTATGACTATGTCATAATTTAGGTTTTTTTTAATCTCATATTCATTATTTAGCATCTCATAATTTCAACTTTTTGTCATCATTTTGACTTTCATGTTAATGTCGACTTTTTACCTCATAATTATGACTAATGTCATAATTTTTAATTTGAATTCATATTCATGAGCTAGCATCTCATAATTTCTACTTTTTATCATCATTTTGATTTTTTTAATCACTTATGACTTGGTATCTAACAATCTAAACTTTTTATGTCAGAATTTTTTATCTTATAAGTAAGATTCTTTTTCTTATGCGTTTTTGGGTTTCTACATATAATAGTTCAAATTGCTAACACTGCAATAAAACTGCCTTAATTATCCACTGCAGCATAAAGAAAGACTGGGATGAGCCTTATGTCAAGTAAATGACCAGATCCAACACCCAAACATCTCTCTCTCTCTAACCTCCTGTGTGTCAGCAGCTCTGAGCTGACAGTGACACCACCATCCTCCACTCAGAAAGAGAGGCATTGTGCCCAGTATGGAAAGCCATTTTAACATTTAATCTATAAGCCGTACTAGTATCTATTTTCATGCTACTAGTGCTTATTTTTTAGATACTAGTATCTTTTCCATTAAGTACTAGTACTTATTTATTAGCTACTAGTGCTTATTCTTTAGCTACTAGTGCTTATTCTTTAGGTACTAGTGTTTATTCATTAGGTACTAGTGTCTTTCGTAAAGTTACTAGTACTTATTCATTAGATACTAGTTCTTATTTATTAGATACTAGTACTTATTCCAATAGTGACTAGTATTTAATTATACTCTTCTTGTTAAGAAAAAATAGAACTAGTTCTTATTTTTTAGTTACTAGTAACTTTTTAGATCAGAGATATCCTGAGTTTAATAGATACTAGTACTTTTTAAATTAGCATTTCTGCCCAGTATGCTAATCGTATGTTGAATATTAATGAACCAGCAACATATAGGTGAGAGATTAGAAAAATGGAAATGGAAACAAGGAGACGGGTGTACTTTTTTTTTTTTTTTTTTTGGAGGAAATCACATAGAAAAGAAACAGTCATTTGTACACAAGCACATAGAAAATCAATTTTTGTCAGTTTTGTAAACACTGTATTCGTAAACATAGTAGCCTAAGTGTTTGTTGGTCATCGAGAGACCTCTAGTGGCAGGATGGAGATAAGACACCAATTTTATAATCTATTATTTTCCTCTTTTTTCCTCCAGTAAAAACAATAAATATCATATCAGGGCTGTATGTTAACTTTTTTGCATATACCGCTGGTGCGACAGACACTGAATGTTTTTACATTAATGTTCTGTACAGGGCACACAATTTGGTCAAAAATGTTGTTTTTATATATCAATATAACTAATAATGATTATGGTTATTATTTCAAAATAAAATCATTAAACAGAATAAGTAATATTACTTTTGTAATAACACTATGTCACTATAATATACAAAACTGAGTATTTAAGAATAAATATAATAATAGTTGCAAGAAAATTAAAAAAAAAAGTACAGTTCTCTACACTGAAGAAAAACATAAGGATTTGCAAATGTTTACCTCAAAGTTCTTAATTATTTTTGCTATTTTTACCCAAATTAGGGTTTTGTGAGCAATAATGAGTACTCAATTAATGTAATTTTTTTTTCATTCATACTCGTCGCCGGAGGGCGCCCTCGCGCAAAAACTCCACAAGTGAGACTCACTGATGATGTTACAGGAAATCCCTTTTTTTTATTATTAACAATATCAGAAAGAAACAGATAAGGAAATCCCTTATATGGACAAAGACATTCAGCTTTCGCTGTTTATGTAGCCTAGCTAGCTGTTTAATGAAACCATGTCAGATCACAAAAGGAAGTTATTTCAGACGCTCAACTGATGTTATGAAGTGAATTTGGAGTAAAAACATGTCAATATACTTTTGTTGGACAACAGGTTTGTAATCTTTCCTTGTGTTTTCATGGTAACCAATTAGCAAGGTAGGCTAACATACAAATCCAGTTAGCCCTACTTAACAATCAAATTAATTCAGCATATTAATGTGTTGTATTACCATGTGGACTCTGATTGGACGGTTGAGAGGTACTCATGTTTATGTAATGATTTGTTTGAATTAAGATATCTCCAAATACATTCTCACCAGTGGCGTGCGGTGGTGTTTTAAAATGAGGAGGCAGTTTTATATAGCTATATGTATGTGTATGTGCTTGTGTGTGTGTGTCCCTGTTACACTTAATGTTGTCACATTTTCCTGGGTAAATAAATATTACATAAAAAAGAGAAGAAATATAATTATATTTTGTATTTTATTAATATAATTTTTTCATTTTATTTAATAATTTTAATACTAATTATACATTTCATAGTGCTTTTATGCATTTTTATATTTATTCCAAAATAACTAAAGGCAGTAACAATTTGAACAATATTCTGGAAACAATAAGGTTTCATTAGTTAACTACTTTAGTTAACATGAACTAAGAATAAACAATAGCCTACTTCTACAGCATTTATTAATCTTAGTTAATATGAATTTCAACATTTACTAATGCATTATTAAAATCAAACCATTTGTTTGTTAACATTAGTTTATGCATTGTGAACTAACATGAACTAACAATGAACTGTATTTGTATTAACTAATGTAAACAAAGATTAATAGGCTAAATACTGTAATAAATGTTCATTGTTTGTTCATGTTAGATTAAATGACACCTTATTGTAAAATGTTACCAATATTTTTTATTTGTGAACTGATGTTCAGCTGTTCTTTTTAATAGTCAACTTATTTTCGGGTCATCATCGTCATAAAAGCAATGTAAACACTGCCACAGACACGAAGATATATCTTTCATTTCAACACACTGAATGCTCACTCCAAACTGACGCAGTCATCACGTTTTCAGGCCATTTCCATTTTATTTTGACGAGACACAAAGCAGTGGTATCTAAGCAGGAGAGTTGTTTACTTACTTTATAATTAGTCAATAATGCCATCGTTTTCTTCATTCAGGCCGAGAGCCTTCCGCACAAAACGAGAGCGGGATTATCATGAGGAACCAATCACATTCAGCCATAACCGATCATATCCAATTATAGCGCAATGGAGGCATTGCCTCCTCTCACGTGACTTTCCCCCATTCATTTCAATGAGCCTCCAGAAAAGTCACGGCACACTTTAGGGTCTCTGTATTAAGTCTATGGACTGAAGGGAGGCAAGCCTCCGCTGTAACTTTACCTGAGGGTGTCGCTGTTGGACAGTGTTATTTTATAAAAATCGAGTGACTTTTATACTTTTAATGCCATATTTAGTAATATTTGCGATTTATGTGTGTAATATAGATTATTTTCTTATCCAATTTTTTGAGGAGGCACTGCCTCCCTTGCCTCCTCGGAGGAAACGCCCCTGATTCTCACTAGTTATTTATGAGGTTGAAGATATCTCCAAATGAACAGGGAGTGGTAATTAATCTGTTTTTGATATCATCTTTTAATTTCTGACAAGTAATTATTGCAATAGTGACTAGTATCTATTTAAATATTACTAGTAAGCATTCATGAGATACTAGTACTTATTTTTTTTAGATACTGGTACTTATTCATTAGATACTAGTACCTATTTAATAGATACTAGTAGTTATTCATTAGGTACTAGTACTTATTTATTAGACACTAGTATCTTTTGTAATTACTACTAGTAATTATTCTTATCATACTAGTCAGATCTGCTTTTTTACTCGTCTTATGTTATGACTAGTCAGAACGGCCACTGGAGAGTTCAATTAAAAATTTACTAGTAAAATAAAAAATCTTACTAGTAACATTTTGAATAAGTACTAGTATCTAATAAATGTGTACTAGTATCTATACTGTTACCTAATGAATGAGGATTAGTTTCAAATAAATAAGCACTAGTACCTAATGAATAAGTAGAAGTATCTAATAAATAAGTACTAGTATCTAAAAAATAAGTACTACTGTCTAATGGATGAGTACTTGTATCTAATAATAAGTACTAGTATCTAATGAATAAGTACTAGTGTCTATTTAAAAGGTACTAGTATCTAATGAATGAGCATTAGTATCTATACAATATGTACTAGTACATAAAAATTAAGTACTAGTCACTAGTGGAATACATACTAGTCAAAACTGAATAGTTGATATCTTAATGACGGATCCCCATAGAAGTCAATGGCAAAAATGATACATTAATATAATAGTTACTATTATACAACAATATAATAGTTACTAGTCACTATTGAAATAAGTACTAGTATCTAATGAATAAGTACTAGTATCTAATGAAAACGTATTAGTATCTAATGATTAAGTACTAATATCAAATGAATAAATACTAGTAACTTTACAAAAGACACTAGTACCTAAAGAGTAAGCACTAGTAGTTAATGAATAAGTACTAGTACTTAATGGAAAAGATAGTAGTATCTAAAAAATAAGTACTAGTAACGTTAAATTGGATACTAGTGCAACTTATAGATTAAATGTTAAAACGGCTTGCCATAGCCCAGCCATTATCAATGAGCATGATGCATTGTAAACATCGTGACCTCTCATGTGAGGGGCTTTTATCATGCCGGTATTACAGCTCATTGTTTATTATGCGCTGATTAACTACAGTTCACTGATGTAAAGTTTGAACTGCCCTGTGCCTAGTTTTACTGAATGTGCACTTATAGTGTACTTCAAATATTCTATTTTTTAGAAGCTGTACTTGCAGATAAAAAAATATTAATAAAATAAAAGGCTTAAATACATAATTAAATATAAATTTTTAAAAAGTGAACTTTGTTTTTTTTTAAGCACGTTTTAAATCATTAAGGCCCGGTTTCACAGACAGAGCTTAGACTAAGCCAGGATTAGATCATAGTTCAATTAGGACATTTAAGCAATTTTTTATAAACATGCTTAGAAAAAAAACATTACTGGTGTGCATCTTGAGACAAAACAAAGGCACTGATATATTTTAAGATCAGTCAGTGCAAGTTTCTTTCATTTGAAACAGCCTTACTAACATTTTAGTCTAGGACTAGGTTTAAGCCTTGTCTCTGAAACCGGGGGTAAGTCTTTTGTTGTGCTTTAAGGAAGTACACTTATTTTGATGTGTTGACTGACTTACTAAAGCATGTCTAAAATACCTTTTAAGTATATTCTTTTAAAGTATACTATTTCTGTAATAAGTACTATTTTTAAAAGTTAGCTAAATTATACTATTTTTTTCACAAAGATTTGCAAAACAGTAACTGTGTTGAATATGACTAGATCATCATCATCCTCCGAACAGTGTGGAGTCATTGTACATTCATTTTATCCATCAAGCACTCACTGTATTTGTTGTGGCAGGTGCCCTTAAATATCACTGTTTTATTCTGTAAGCCACTAACTGTTGTTGGCATGTTTGCTGGTGAACGTGAATGAGCAGATGATGAGAACAAATGCATATTAGCCCCCGCTAGCTAACATGTGCAGCAGCCTTCAAACGGCCAAAACGATTCGTCACTGGTCGTGAATGAGGTCTTTAGATGGCTGTGAGCAGGGTGATCCACATGAAGGTGACATGCACGTGTCATGTTTGCTCATGACAGACTTCATAGGCACCCCCATCCAATGACATCTGAAAGAGAACATTTAATACACATTTATTGTGACTGTTTAACAGTGTACAGTGTCTTTTTGTCATGTGGTAACCACATGAAAGCAGAGTCTTTCAAATCTAACATTATGGAATAGTGTACACACTATGTATTTACACTATATTATACACTATGGAATAGTGTATAACTATGCATTTAAGTGACATACAAAAATTATAAATACTATGACATGACTTGTTTTACTAAAGCACTTCAACACAGTTCGTGGAAACTTGTTTTGATCATAATTACATGTTCAGTGTTATTTTGAAGTGAACTAGTGACCTCATGTGGTATGACAAAATAAAATAAAATTAAATAAATACACTTTTTATCCACTAGATGTCCCTGTTTAATTGATACTGTGGAGTCTAGTTCATAGGCTTGTACACCACTATTCAAAAGTTTGGGGGGTTCATTTCAAGAGACTTTACGATTTTTGTTTCAGTAGCCTAAACAAGGCATTTGAGCAGAAGAGAGGGCCAAAAAACATGAAGCTCAGAGATACCAGACCTCAAAACATTATGGTAATGGACAGACAGCACTGTCAAGATCCAACTAAACTTTTATTCGGCATTTCCTCTTTTAAAGAGACAGATCAAAAGAAAATTGTCATTTTTGTCATTCATCTTGAGCTAAATTACCACGACATCATGCAGGCAGTGTAACATACATTGCATTTTTCCCCCACTACACAAGCATACTTTATATTTACAGTTTGACTGTAAAAAAAAAAATGGGTCAGAAACCATTGTCTTTCATCATTGTTCTCTCTTACAATATATTCTCTTGTTATTCTCCTGACTTCTGAAAATAGGAAATGAATGAAAATTTACAGCCCATTCAGTCAAAATGACAGATTTTTTTTTATGATTTGAAATGATTTGTTGCAGTCAAACCGGAAGTGCCTCCCATAATTTAAAACGTAGTAGGCTCGTTAAGAAAGAGGTGGATAGTTGTCATGTTGTGAAGTGGAGGAGAATGTTTAGTTAATAATAATAATAATAAAAACTGATGTTTGTTACCACCGGTAATATGAATAATTACACCTCATGAGTTTAAACAAAAAAACGTAAAAAACGTTAATTCCACTAGATGTCACTGTCCAACTGATGCAATATCTAGTAAAGTGCATTCATTAGCAACTGTCCATTATTTCTCATCTCATTTATGTACTTGTCTAAATACAGTCCAGATCTGCCAAGAAATAACTGTACCTGACATATTCAGGATAAATGACAATTCTGATGGATAATTAATGCAATGTTCAATCTATAGTCTCGATGTTTATTTTTTTTAAAGTACAAAAATAACAGTTTTTAGCTGTTATTAGCTCTTTATGTTCTACCCTCTTGGATGTATACATTAATTTCATAATCATAATCCCCCATTATACTACAGAACATAGTAAAGTGTTACCCACATTTGAATGTGCATCCACTTGGAGAACGACTGGGGGAATCAGTGAGAGGATTTCTGGAGAAAACATGAGGTTTCCAAGAAACTGTGATGCTGTAGGCATAGGCAATGACACAGAAATGGGGGAAACCAGGACACTGGGGAAAAAATTATTA